>BLKR01006677.1:0-52513 GCA_011170035.1 Teleogryllus occipitalis | reverse complement strand
GTTTTTATTAATCAAAATTTCGAAAAAACGTACTGCTAGCACTTCGGTTAGAACATTATAATATGTAATTTCAGTACATTGTCCATAATCGTTACACTACGCAAAATTGTGTGGAGTGGATAGTTAACGTCAGAAAATAACTCCAGTTACTTGTATTGATATACAGGACTGTTTGGTTAACTGAGCCAGATATACTTTTTATTTTATTTTATTTTTTTTTTTGCATTTGTTCATCTTAAGTTAGCCAAACTTATTATATAATAATATGAAGTTAATATAAGAAACTGTAATACAAATTATTAATTTTCAAGTTTTAGCAAATTTCGTGGGATGCAGAAACGTAGACGAAAAAATGATTCACTTAACTGCAGTATGGGTTCAACTGATGCTGTTATTGTGGTGAAGTGAATTATTAAGAGCATGCTGAACGCAGTTATACGAGTATATTATAAATAGGAGACAGATTTTAATGAAATATCATTTTTACTTTCTTGCATACCTACGTATATACGGAGTAATATACGTAATGTAGACAAAGTTATGTAATGCTGCGCGAAAAAACGGTGGATTTTCGGCAGAAAAAAAATCATTGCCGGATCCTGATAACGAAAAAGTGGATAAATGCAGTTGCTTAATTAAGAGAAAAAAGTCCTTTAATATGTGATGTAGCCACAATTCCTATTTTGTTGGTCCTTGATACCGAAAACTCAATTGCAAGCGAAACGCCCGCCGTCTGTCCGTCTGTGAACACTACTAGCGCTTAAACCATGCGTAGGATTTTTTTCAAGTTGAAGAAACATCTATCTATCTGTAGTTGAAGCTTTGAAATTTTGAAAACCATTCTTTAAAACTTGGTGGTTTTTTAGATCAAGCCCCACGGACATTCTCGAAATTTTCTCAAAAGTTTTGTTCAAAATTTTTTCTTTAAATTTATTGTAATAACAGAGCAAAATACACTTATAAAAGTGGCATAGGTTCTATTTTCACGGTTAACAGGATTTTCAAAAATTGCAAAAGTTTGAATTTTTCTAGCGTCTTCTCACAACTGAAAAAATTGCAATTTTTTTGCGAAAATTGACCAATTGAATAACAAAAAATTAAACTAACGTTAAAACGATAATAATATAGAAGATGTAGCATTACAATAAATACTATGAAAATCGAAAACAGTACACTGATTTTTGGAAGGTTTAGATACCTGTAAATGCCTTTTATCCAAAACCACAAATTTTTGGAATTGATCACTTTTATCAATAATCCTGCGATATTTAAGAAGCTATTTAAACAGTAAAAATAAAAATTGCCTTTACATATTTATGGGCTTTAAGAGTGTAATACAAATTTATTGGGGATCCTATTGTATTTTATTTCAATCATCTATGTCCCCGTCTGAAGTTTGGATTCATGGCAGTTGCTTAGGCCAAAGGACGGCCTTGCGAACAACTAGAAAACTCTAGCAGAAACTTCTACGAATCTAATACGAACGATATGTCAGAAAGAATAAAGATATCAAGTTTAGAAATTAAGAATACTCTTCTCATTCCCTTATATTACAAAAGTTCAAAATGTTAGCAACTCTCTGATATTTGGAAACAAAATAAAATGGCCGTTTTTGTAAGCTTAAAAAGTCTTCGTACACACCTGTTGAACAAAACATATTACGTTATTTAATACTGGGTATGAATTCCATTTGCTTTGATTATTGTGTCTAGTCTTTGCAACATAGATTTCAGTAACGTTGCCGTAGTCGCAGGGTCAATTAAACTTTGGTCTCTCAGACCTCTCATGTTAAATATTTTTTTATTAGACAAACTGTATTTTCTATTTTCAATCCCATAACTGACCACATATGACCTGCGGGGTCATATGTGATCAGTGAATGTTAGGGAATTTAAGACGTGAATGAATTTGCTTTCTTAGTGTTTTAAGGTAGCTATGATCCAGTGGCGCCTCTAGGGTGACCAGATTTGTAACCAGGGAGGGCACCAAATATAAGAATATTTACCGCTTAAATGTCCGACCTATTTTCGTTACTGGACATTTGATTGATGCACAGGTCTGGTCTAAGGGATTCCACTTCTTTTGTTAATATTCTGTCTTCATAATTCAATTTTCTGTTGGGTAAATATATTACTTTATTCATGTTAAAAATGGATGACGATATTCATATTGTTTTGTGAAATTTTTAATTTAAAACACGTTTACGAATTCTCGTACAGATCAAAATACAACCAATTTCGCACAGAAGCATTGAGGAACAGATTTTTTAAACACCGTGCTAACATACGTTCCTAACGTGTTTGCAAATGTAATTCAGGCAGACACATGGCGCGGCCGCACATGATTTGTGACCGACGAGTGCAATAAGCTCACATAATTCCCTCTCACTTTCTTCCCTACAATGAAGAAACCATCCTCGTGTTAAAGGGCCAAGCGGCGGCCACAGGCCTCCTGTGTCCAATGCCCTGTTGCCAAATCCTGAGCTATTGCCACTTGCTCGGTTATCGCTTCCCAGCTAGGATAACAAAAATTACACTGCTGGCTTCAATAGCCGTTACAGCTTTCTTTCGGAAAATAAGGGTTTCAGTGCAGCTGGTAATTAGTTGATTCTCAAAACTATTTAATTGAAAAAAGCACCTACCATTGACGCAGTTATTCACTTTCTATTCATGTGACTACCAATACAAACAATAAAAAACCGGTCTTATTTTCTTGTTTTATTGATAACGGCTACGTAATATATTACAACTTTTATACTACTAACACTTCATTCTTCTAATAAACCTGAAGGAAACAACAGAGACACGGCTGAGAGACAAAAAAATATACAATTATTGAAAAGCAAAACGATATATAAAAATCCACGTCTACAATTGATTTCAAAGTCATTTGTCAGATACATAATCTAATGTACAGAATAAAAAATAAGTAGTGCAGGCTAGGATTTGAACCCGAGATCTTCAGCACAAGAAGAAGCCATCCAACCAAATACGCTACGATATTGTCCGTGGGCAGGTCACTTATGTAGTGTTTGAATATTACAATGTTCTTAATGCCAGAAAATTCTTTCGAAAAATCGCAAAAGCTACTGTTTTTTCAGACAAAATTCTAAATAAAACGTATTTTAAAATTTAGTATTTAAAACGATTGCACTTGGAAATAAATCTCCAGCATGTGTATTGATGGTGTTCGAAAACATATATATTGTCACCATTTAACTCAAATTTTTGCGAAAAACACTCATATTTTAAGAAACGTGCACATGAGTTGATTTGAAAGACTAATATTGAAGAGCAGATTACATTAAGAAAGAAATATGTATAATTATCTTTCGTCTAACGCAGTGTACTCTTCAGACAACATTCACAGAAGTAATGAATAGTACACAGAAAACTGCCAGAATAGAAAACATTCGTTTCGGTATATTTTTCAATTTTAGAGGAATATCATTTTGTCACACAATAGATCTTCATTGTATTAATTGGAATAATTGATTAATTGTATTGTAATCATTTTTTCAAATATACAATTAGTCCGATTTGTTACACACGATTGAAGCAGGAAGCTTTAAATTAAATTTACTATGCGCACGAATAATATGAAACAATTGAATATTTGTAATATTGAAAAATTAAAACTTTGTAATGGAAATAAGACTTACTACGTTTTTAAGTACATGTTGCAAAGGTTGCTATAGCTCAGTGGCATCGTTACAGTTTTCCCTGTAACGTTACTGACCGCGAGGCTCTAGAGCTCAAGTTCCGATGTTGGCGGATGTTCGACTGTGGTTACATATGTAGGGCGAAAAACTTTGGAGCCGTTTTGAAGAAAAGTTTGAAAATGCTTCAACTTCAAGGGCTTCAACTAAATTAACCCCAAAATTTAAAGAATTATTTTCAAAATCGCAGGGCCTCGATTCGGGCCAGATCTTTAATGGAAAATTAATTTTGACAAACATTCTACGAATAGTTTACACACTAGTGTTCACAAAGAAACAGACAGACAGACCAGCGGACACATGGACGGAGAGACGGACGTTTTGAAATAATAACAACACTCTCTTGGTAACTTAAGACCCCAAAAGGTGTATGTCCATTAAAATCTCGACATATATTTACTGCAACGTTACATACATACCTCTCTAAATATTACTTTTGTTACTCGGAATGTTTACGAGAAAGTAAAAATAAATATATAAATAAATACACTTTCACACACCACGGAGTAGGTTACACGCAAAAAAGAACACCAATTACAGAGCCCGAATTCCTGCCCGTCAGAATGCAGTTGTAATGTTATTACATTAACAGGGGGTCCCACCAACTACGGACCACCCCCACAACTTCTAAACCGTTCATGATAATGAAATGTGGTTTTGCGAAATGCAGGTTTTGCTAAACAATGCGGAATCATGGGGCAAGTAACAAGCCGTAGAGAAATTGTCTGTATTTTTAATTTTCGAGAAATTTAATCATCTTCGATTTTTTAAATAGAACTATATATTTTTATCACCAGCAATGAATAGACCATGAAAAGAGGATTAAAATGAAGTATCATATGCTAATATTTTGGTAGTAACTTGAGTATAAAATTAGGCTTTCTGACATGTGATTTTGAATTAAACGGGTAACCGTGTAGCAGCCCTTGCAACTCTCGGTTTTGGGGAAAGTGGCCATCACGGCGTCTAGACTGTTGCGTCTTGACTGAGAGGGGTGGCAGAGGGGGATAAGAGGCATAACTACAGCAATTCTTGGTGATGGCACAGACATCACACTAAGGCATACCAATTTTAACAATCAGAATGGGAAATTATTTCCCTTTATTTATTTGGATTTAACTTGCCTTCTACTAAAATTTAAAAACATTGATCGTTCCAAAGAACGATGTAAAAAATGGTAGCGTAAAGATGTTAATAATAATAAATACCCTTTTCAAACTGAACAAGAAGCCAACCACCGTCTCTTCGTTGGTAAATGTCATTTTTAATTAAAATGATCATTCGTCCACTTTGCAACCAAACGACTGCTGTTCTTGAATGGAAAAGAAGACGGTACACTTCCGTCTTCTGCATTTTCATGTTTGAGGCAGCACTTGGCGCTATGAAATGAGAAACTCTAATCAATATGTGCAGTAGCGAATGCAGATATGCATTTTTTTAAAGTTTGGTAAATTTACACTGATAAAACTGCCAAGAGTATTTCAAGTTTTTTATTACTTTGTTCTTCTGGTAGTACGTGTTTAAATAGGAAGTTTAGTTACCGTGAATAATAAGAGAAAATATCTACCTATCTATTATTTGATGAATTAATCAAGATATTACAATGAAAATCTTTAAGAAATCATTCGCTTCCCATATATTAAAATGATGGCTTGTTTCTGCACTGAGTTAGATTTTTGTAAATTTAGAAATGACCTTTATTATTATTATTATTATTATTATTATTATTTTCGCTACAATATTTTTTTATTTCGTTCTTTTCGATTATCGTTGATTTGGAATTTCAGAAGAAGAAAAGTTCAACTCAGATGAACAACTGGGAAAAAATTATAATTCAGATCGTTAAAATTGATATTTGTTCATATGTTTTACATGTCAAGATCATGAATTGCTGCAATTACACCTTCATCCTACACGGCTATCCCTCTCACACTCCTCTCTTCACAAAACAGTATCAACGTCGCGAAGGCCACCTTTCCAAAACGGCAACTGTTGCAAAGGCTACCCGTTTACTTGAAAATCTGATGCCAAAAAATCGAATTTTATACTCAAATTACTCTTAAAATTCTAACATATGATACATCATTTTATTCCAATGTTCATGATCTATCCATTGCCGATTAAAAAATATATTGTTCAATTTAAAAAATCAAAGATGATTAAATTTCTCGAAAACTAAAACTATTATAGAGAATTCCTCTACCAGCATGTTACCTGCCCCAGATTTTGCATTGTTCAGCGAAAACTGCAACTCGATACCCTGAACTGTTTAGAAGTTATGGGGGTGGTCCATATTTGGTGGGACACCCGGTATCATATAACCATTAGAAACCCTATGTAACTTGATCGATGATAAATGAAAGCGATTGCTGTATACTAAGCGAATGAATAGGGATGACTAAATACGTCTCGTAGTGGAAACCTCGAAATGTTTACTTTTCATAGCGTCAACTTCGGGTAGCTATATTTTCTTAATTAAACCCCAAAATATCAAAGCAATTATTTCAAATTAAATAAAACTACATTTTTATTGACAATAATACTAACCTGATATGACCTTCTACAAACAATTATAAAGATATGTGAACTTCTTCATCCTAAATTTTCATCCTAAATAGTTACTTTTAATTTTAACGATTATGTTAATGTTTGCTACTCAGAGACACGGAGCACGCTCGAAAGAACACAATAAGTAAACGAAATTGAGGATATTATGATTATTATGTCGTAGTAGCTTCATTGTTGAAATGACGACTGATTCTTTCATATGAGATTTTCTGTCTTTCATGAAGATGACCTCGGCGTATACGTATTTCGAAGACGTGTAAACTTCCATGATTTTGACGCGATAAGCGATGACCTCAAACAATCCACTTCGATTCAGAGGGCAGTGTCAAAAATCATTGGCGTGTTAGTGTCGAATGGAAAAGAATGCGTCTATGAATTGTTCTGAACTTGGAATAATTGAATTTTAAAAACATGTTTATTTGTAAACTTTGCACCTTCATTGAAATTTACTTAACTGCATACGTAAGTTCACATTCCTTCAATTACAAATGTCCATAAATAAACATATGCCAATACAATATTATAATAGTATTATTACATTTTCGCATATTCCATGATGATGCTATATGCTTCTAAAGGCAGCAGACTTACTGGTTAGAATGAAATTGTGAATGTTATAACAATGTATTTCGTATTTGGAACGTGTGAATACTGAGGAGCCGGAAGCTTTAATGTCTATATTTATACATCAAGACAATTAATGCAAAATTATTGTTTTCTTGTATATTTAATTTGAAAAATTTTCCACAATTTTATATGTAAAGAATTGGCTTCCTAAGAAGGTGGATAAAGGCTTTGTCGAGGGAAAGAGAGTGTAACGATTTACGCTTACAAGCTCAGCCTATTTCGCCTTGAAACGTGTGGAGGAAGGACGCAATTTTCACCGGGAGGTATTTCTTGAAGCCAATTGATGACTCTTTCTTGCTCCCAAGTTGAAGATTGTTCGGTAGCCGACTCGAGTAGTATTTTAAAATTTATGCTGTAATTGTTAAACAAATGGAACTTAAAGTATTTAGAATAAAATGAAAAATTAGGGAGCGGAAAACCAGGAATATCTAACCAGCAATAATTTTCGTGGCAATTAATGCAAGCGTTGTGGACGCTTGTCCCCTCCACCCCGTTAGGAACTTCAAATGTATTTGCCGGAGAAACTAAGCGAGCCGTTGCAAAACGGCTTATAGAAAAACTTCACGTGGGAAATGCCAAAAAAGTAGTTGCCATGACATGCTAATTTCTTATAAACACTTACGTATCTCGAAAACGAAAGGAAGCGCTAATCGGATTGCGGAATTTTACATCTCGTTTAAAGGCAATTTTAAAAAAGCAATACGTTTTTTTTGTAAAATTTAAAAATTTATAAACAATTTCCAAATTTTGCAATTCTAAAGTGGGAAGGGTTTTCTGATGTTCCAGAACCAAAAACTGCGAATTAACAATTTTGCAACAATTAACAATTTTATAAACAATTCCGAAATGTGCGCTATTCCTGCCGGGGAGAGTCCCCAAATTGTCCATGATTTGATGATAGCAAAATAACAATTTTGACATGAGATGCAAATTAATTGCTTAATACCTAGTTTAATTGTTACTTTAATGATAAATATACAGGTGGTCTTTGAATTTTACTTTCTTTTATTGAAATGGTTCCCTAGAAGTCCTAACGATTCGAGAAAGACAGTATTTTGCATTTTTGCAAATGTAATATACATATGAACAATTGAAAATATGCAATTATAATCGTTTTTCTTATCGCAAAATTCTGTAGTAAACTGGTCATTTGATAAAGTTCATAAATTGCGTTTGGACAAGAATATTTGAATTTAAATATCTATAAGAACGTAATTGTTCTAAAATTAGTGTTATTTTATCTGATATCAATGTAATTTCTTTAAAAAAATTGTGTTAACAGTGGTTAAGTGCTATGAGTTCATATATATTTCAATGAATTTACTTTCATGTTCATTAAAGTGTTTCTTTCATGTATTTTTCATTTGAAAATACTTCCACATCTGAACTGGCGGCGCCCGCCATTTTGTACGACGTAATTTTGTTAGGGCACTCTCCCCTGCGTTGAGATTGGCTACGATGGTTTGTGAGGCTCCGCCTCCGACGTTTCGTCATGACAAGGGCTGTCCAAGCCGTGCAAAAGCTGAACTTAGCCGCAGACGGCCGCGATCAATTTATGTTTCCAGTACTGTACATTGAAATTTTGAACGTACGTAATGTTTATAAAATGGAAATGATTGTCCTCAGAAATGTTGATGTCAATAATTAAGAATATTTTTCATAATAGAAATACATAGTCTGATATAAAGGCATAGCGTTATATTTATGAACAGGTGAACATTTTTAATGTTTCTCCCGCACGGCTTTTAACTTTTTTATATTATGTTCTGCAACTTTTATTTACATTTGACTGGTGAATGAAATATTTCTAAATTACAGAGGCTTATCGCAGATATATGATGAATTGAAATATAATATCAAAATAACGGGTATATTTGTTCTCTTAAAAAAACTGAAGAATAGGAAAACAATATATCAATCACACAAAACTTTGCATGAACATTCATAATAATAAACATCACTCAAAAGTAGCCTAGTGTAGCATCAACCTAAAACGTACTAAGGTTACGGTAAAGTCACTGATGCACGTGATAAATGTTTTAAATCAATACTTGTTTTTAACATGGAGATAGTAGTAACATGGAGTAGTTTATTCTGTCAAATTTCAGAATACAATGCGAAAAAACACATATTCTTCAAGGGAACTGTTCTTTGCATTTCGTTTACTCCTTGAACACTTCTCTTTCCTTGCGACTTCCAAATCGTTGGCCACCCCTGGTTTAGAACGCTCTGCTTTCTCCGCCGCCGACTTCTTCCAGTCGGTGGGCCCAGCGCATTGTGCGGCTGATAAATAGACTTGGTCTCGAAATTAGGCGGAGGAAGCCACAGTTTATGTTCCGTGCACGTCTTCCCCGGTGATTTCTCTTCGAGGCTTTCTAAACTGAATATGATTATCAGCCAGCTCTCTTTGGATGGCATGCCCGACAAAGATGGATAACAGTAATATTTAAAATTGTTATTTATCTCGTGTTTACTTGGGATGATGTGAATGGAAGAAGCACATAAATTACGCCAGACATGGTGAAAAAAAGATGTGCAGTTATTACAGTGTTGTACCCATTGAGAATATTATAACTGTTCTTTGTAGTTTCTGTTCTTATTTTACCGTGAGCTGTTACAATTCTATAAGTACTTAATACACGTAACAACCATCGAGGATTCTGTGTTCACTTTTGTAGTCCTTTGAATATTTCGACTAGTGTTCCATTTTCTACCAAAATTCAGTCATGAAAGTCCAGAAATGCAATTATTTGTTGACAAGTTTGCGTCTTTTTGTATTTCAATATCTCACGATCCCTATCTACCTTTCACGAAAGAAGAAAGATGGGAAGCGAAATGATTGTTGATTAAACGTTAACGTTTTTGTGTGACTACGTACATATTTTTTCTTCAAACGCAAGTATTGTAGTTTTAACCCTAAACAAACCCCGGTTTGTTTTAATCAGCATATACATTGCCCAGTTTTTAGTAACTACAACAGCAAAACAAGTTCTGCAAAATGTTATAGCTTGAATTTTTACTTTCTCGCGTTCGAACGTGTATACACATAGAAGAGGTAGGTGTGCACTACTGCCAAAAATCAATGCCGAAATTTAATGGAAATACACTTTTAAGATGACCTAGTACAGAAAAAAGTTCTTTTTTCTCCCAACGTTCCTATGTAAATCGTCCGTTGCCTGTCCCTCTATTGTCTGTATTCTGTTTCTGTCTGTTTATTCAATGGCAGATTCGATTATTATTTAATACTACTATTCTTGTTCTATTATCCAACTCTTAGACGTAGCGTCCAGCTTTGGAAACAATGTACCACACAACTTAAGTAGCAATAATGTGGTCTTAGCATCCTGTTAATCCACAACTATAAATATTTTGTATCTCTGAATGCTACTTACATCTCAACATCTTCAATGCATTCAATCAAGTTACCTGCATACCTCCAGTTCCTTGACTTTATCCATCAATCACCACGAAGGAGAATTACTCAGTTTGTAAACCAAAGCAACGCAGACCGGCCCAGAAACCACTCTTCGAGAAGATATATCTACAACTAAGGTTCGGTTTCACTAACAGATGAGTAAAGAGTAGTTACCTGAGATTGAGCATTACTCTACGATAGTTAATCTCGAGTAGAGTATAAGCGTTTCACCAAGCTTCTGCAGGGTTATTTTACTATAGAGTACATACTGCCAGATTTACTCCGCGAACCAGCTGAACGCGCAAATTTTCATACACAGCAGAGACTGATTCAAGAGGCCATGAGCGAGAGTGGCGCTGTGAACCAATGCAAATTAACGCGAACCTCTGGTTTCCTTCTTTCATTTAATTTTCCAAATGCTTGGCGGCATCTTGGTGTTATAGTGGTGTTCTGGCAATTTGACTAAGCGAAATTTATTTCTTAGTTTTGAATATTTCTTTTTTTCTTTCTATTGTATTTATTTTGTAGTTTCGTAATTAGTACGCAAATTATTCGTTTACAAAGCAGCATCAATTCTTCCAAATAGAAGAGATTTAGTCAAACATAACCTAGTAAGAAAATCTCAATGGTCATAATTGGAAAAGCAATCCATTCTCTCCCGCACCCATCTTTGTCTTCGCCCTAGAGGATAATATTCCGAATCATCGCCGGAATCATCTTTACATACTATCATTCGCAATCGTCGAGCCATAACAACACGTCAAAGGTACACGCACGTTGAAACTGAGGTTACTCCGTACTTTACTCGACAGATTTTGGCCGTGTAAAGTTACTCTCAAATTTACTATCGTATAAGCGATTTACTCTTGAGTAAAGTGCTGGTGAAACGCTCCAAGAAGTTACTCTTGAGTAAACATGATTTACTCCAGAGTAAACTCTTCCTCCTTGTTTGGTGAAACCGGCCCTTAAGTATTTAATATTTAAAAACCTCATACATACACTTCAAAATCGTCCGTCCTGGTAGGTATTTCACCCAGCGTGCCTCGTTTCGTGTCTCACCCCGGGGTGGCATCGCTCAGCTTGCGAACCAATGCAACGCACAACTCGGACAGCGGTCGTCACCCAGGCGGTGCCCAACGGTCTCCGCCCCTGCCCCCGCCCCCGGTGGCTGTGCCAGCGGCGCGCTGCACTTGAGAGACTAATGGGATATTGCGGAGCGCGTGGAGGTGACGGCGGCGGACAGGGGAGGCTTATAATTCCACTGACCATTACGTGGCGCCACGGGCAATTTTCGCGTCGGTGATTAAATCTAGGCAACACGTCCGCCCCGGGGCGGCGTGCGGGCTGTGGAGACTGAAGGGACTGTCGGGTGGGGTGGAGGGGGGTGCGAGGCTAGTCCTGCGTGGGCGGACCCGCGGCGAGTCGGTGAGGGAGGGGGCAGGCGCAGCAGCCGTGAGTGAGGAGACGGTGTGAGTGCACAATGAAGAGGCAGCGGGGAGAGGTTTACTGGGCAAGCCTCTGCACGGCGGTTGAGTGAGTGCACAACGAACAGCAGTGATTGAATGGGTGACTTCTGAGCAATGGAATGAGTACGGGAAACGTATGATAAATGAAATACTGAAGAGACAATGAGAAGGAATTTGAAGTGATTGCCAGAACGGGGACTATTGAGCGTGGAAATCCCGTGGAATGTTTTGTGGAACTAAATAGAGACTAGAAAATCAAAACGTAATACGGGAAATAATATTCAAACAGAGAGGGAGCGCATTTAGGGAAGTCGATAAGAAAAACGAATAAAAGGGTGTAAAGAATGAAATGGCGGAGAACGTGACGCGCTCGTTTTCGAACCCCGGACGAAATTGTTTATAACGATTGTTTAAACAATTTTCCTAATTTGCGAAGAAACGATTCCGCAAAAAATACCGCATGACGCGCAAGGACGAGTCGTCTTCGGAATTTCAAACCGCGAGCCGATCCGACGTCCGGTCGCGGAGGAATTAATTCGCAAAATCGCGTTTCGGACTTGTACTTTTCCGCAACCGGGTCGACGCCGGATTAGCGGAGACTAATGACTTGTGCCCAACCCTCATATTAACCTTCGTAAGAAATCAGATTCGGCGCTGCGACGTGTGTGGACCTGCAAGGAATTGAGGCATGCGGATGAAGGATGCTTGGAATAATGCTCGGAAACCGATAGAGATTAGGAGGAAATTGTGAGGACATCCACTGCGTGTCACTGCGCACGTGCCGCTGCTCAAAATTGCAACTCATAGCCGAAGCAGGGCCTTCCAACTCCCGTATAACATGGCCGAGACCATTACAGTGGCGCTATCTCCTCTATCATCTTCTTCAACCACAGGAACTAAAATACGAACTGCTGCAAATACTACAACGTGCGTGACTGCTGCGTGGATTAGCGAGACGCAAGCAGGCGCGTAATGTTACAAAAGATGGCGTTGATGCTCGTGCTTTCTTCAGCGGTTTCTTAAATGTTTATATTATGAAGAATTGAACATTTGAAAGACACTTTTCGTATATCGCACGAATCAGCGAATTTTCGTGTACGGAAGTAAGCAAGCCTAACCTGCAGCTGTAGCGGCGACACGAACACCTCCTATAGTAGCACCCAGCGGGATATATACCTCAAGCTTTGACTCCGATTTTGACGGAGAGTTGCAAGGCTTGTCGAGGAGAGTAATGATGGCGGAGAGGAGGAGAGGAATAAAGTGGGAGAGGGGTGGAATAGGAGAGGGCAGTGGTAGAAGGCGAGGAGTTGGAGGAGGGAAAGAGGAGATGTGTGAATTCGGATCAGTAAAGTTATATTTTCTATTTAAGTCCAGAAACAGGTAAACAATATGGTGAGGTGTGAGAGAGGTAATATGCATGTTATCCTTAGCTCCAAAATTTAGACCCTCAATCTCTCATACTAAGTTAATTTATAAATAGAGGTAGCTACGAGAATTCTGATAATTAGCAATGTTCACTTTTGTGTAATTAAATACATTTGAAATGGAAATATGCTACAGATTTTAATTCTTACACCAAACCATTCTTACACCACGCCGTCGATCTTCACCCGGATTTCAGAAAAGACGTGCTGCGGCGACTACAATAGATGGATCATAAATTGAAGGATTAAGGTGGCGTTGGAGATTGTGTTTAGCGACCATCAACATTGAATACATATCATCATGATTATATAAGTAATTCTGTAGCTCATATCCTTATTGTAGCTTTCCAAACCATCATATTTTGTCAAATAAGGTGACCAAAAAAGAAGCGTTTATAGAAAATTGACAAAATTTATTTTCATAAATATTGATATTTCGATAGAAAACCCTTCTCAAAATTATACAGTCGCTAATGCAATTTACAACGAAAGGGCATACGTCCTGTTTTCTGATTCATCGATCATGCAAGAATCAGTGCGTCTTATGGTCATAACGTTGATTTTCAAGACCTCGATGTAAGGGCTGAAAGTTATAACCTACAAAATAAAATCTTTTGCAACCCTTCATTACATTTTTTTAGAGTTCTGCGTTCCAGGATACCGCCATATTCTGGAAAGAATACCTTGTTAAGATAGAGGGGAAGAATTTCAAATTGTATGTGAAATCAACGAACTAAAAAAATCAGTAACTAAATACCTTCCATACGTCAAATACAGTTCTTACTATTAATTGACAAAATAAATCAAATATTTGAATTTTCATTTTGGATGTCTGTTATATTCAGAGGGTTAGGAACGTGTTTTCGAAACCGAAAATTCTTATAGAGTTAGGTAGTACTCTTAAATTGCTAAATCTCCAACCTTTGAGAGAAAAATTGGAATGTGTTAATATACTTGGTTTCGTTTAATGAAGGAATTGGGAAAGTTCTTAGAAAAGCTTGGAAGGGAAGGTTAATGAACGGGAAACGTTATTTCCAAGCAAATCAGTGTCTGGACCGCGGTGCATGTGAATTTACACGGTTATTACGTTTCATGTTTTCTTTTCCATGTTTTACACTATCGACTCGTTTGCGACTTTGTGAATATTAGAGAAATACGTAGTTTAGTAATTTAGTGATGGTTAACATATTTCGCTTACCCACGCATAATCGTTTTATTGCTAATTAATGTGTATGGAATGTCAAAGAAATAAAGAAGCAAAAAATTCAGGAACGTGAACGCGTATAGCGCAGAATATGCCCAGAATCTTACGTTAGTGGGTTCATGTTATTGAGAGAATTGATTTGGTAAAATGATCATTTATAATTGCAAAAAGATAAAATTACTAATTATATATGAATTTTTAACACGACTTACAAATAATAACGAATATAACAAACCTTTTATAAACAAAAAACAACAACTTATTTACGTACCATATTCTGTTGGCTTGAACATTCTGCCAGTTTTCTTCCTTACATCTGATGACGAACAGTTCTGCAAAACAAGTGGAGAACAATAATGAGACATGAATGCTAATTGTCTAGTTAACAAATTACATACTGTTCTCATGGATGAACAGATTGTGAATAAACGTTTAATAAAAAATGAGACAAAACGTTACACATAACATTCAGAGTTTAATTACTTTCTAAAAATTATAATCGCTTATAATCAAGAGAAAACATAAATAAACAGAGATAAAAATCATATAAACTGCATAATTTTGAACACTACGAGATACTTCTTAGAACAAAATTATTGTTCCTAAAAAGCACAGTAACTTGATGAATTTTTCAAAACCACTGGCAACACCTTAAATATAATTTTAATGTCAGTTATTTTAATTATTGGAATACACTTACACAATTTTTTGTAAGCTGAATCTTGTAATAAAAGTCTTTAACGAAATAGTAAGTTACACGGTCATTAATGCAATTAATGAGGTAGATTAGTACCTATTGATCATTAAAATATATAAATATGTCACGTTATCAGAAATAGTATTTAAAATTACTGGCTTATACTAATAATCAAAGGAGATCATCGTAAGAAACTAAATTATACATAAATGAATGGATCTTTTAAAATAATGCTGCTAATTTTAAATTCACTATTTTAGATTTCAACGTCAGTTATTTCACATTTTCCTGATCAGCATTAACGAGACATGTGCATTAGCTGTCATTTCCCCCTACAATCACTCACGGGTCATGAATAAACCTATTTTGTCCAAGCGAAGACCACTGTTCCGGACGAAGAGGTACGTCCCTACTTCACCTGCATGTTGCTTCGGCCGCTGATTTCACTTCACCAGCAATCAGAACATTTCGGGAAGTCAAAGACATCACCGCCTGGGGCTCGCTCGCGCACGCGAAGGTCGTGCGGTCGACAGGTGCCGAAGGCAAACACCGCGCGCCGCTCCGCCCTTCAGTTAAAGTGCACGTCAGTCATCTTTCACTCCGCTGCGTAGTGCAACGGGTACGCCAACGCCAGAATGCACCGCTGCAGGAGCAGCGAAGCCTTTTTCATTGCGCGGCGCTTCAGCTGCCAATGCGAGGGGAGATGCGGTGGCACGAATTGTGTGAGTGGTTGGGATGCATGAATGATTCCGGCCAGTCGCGATGGGAGTGCATCGCGGAATGGGATTGCTCACGATTGCGAAGGTGACTGCGTGTGAAATGTGCCTGATCCGCTGTTGCGTTTCAGAAAAAAGAGTTTTGTACGATTGCGTGCATTTCTGGTAAATGGGAGTATCAGAGAGGGATTTTTTAATATCATATAAAAAGGTCTAGAATCTAATATATTATTTTAAAATAGAGTAATCTTTTACTCTCACATTCACTGACACCATGTAGAAGCTAATTACCTATTAATAAATGAACAATAATGAGTGACTTAGGGGTTTGCAGAGGTGTCAAAGAACCCGTAATTTAATGCTGGGGATCTGAATAATTATTGGAGTCTTATCAGTTGCAGTTGCAGGGTAATTCAGTTGCCACAGTGTATCTCATCTCAATTCAAATATCAACCGTTCACACTGGCTCCTAATTCGTGGAAGGAAATGGCAAAAAAGTGTCCTCCGCTACGTAGCCATTCCTGTCTTTGTTCACAAATGATTGTTGCACTCATGTCACGACAAAAATAATCGGAGCACAATTGTACAGAGCAACTAATATCATGCATACGTGTAACAAAATTATACATTTAAATTCACCCCATCAGCAGAAATATTTGATATTTTTCCTTTGATTTAATGACTACATATTTTCATAAGACGACATTGTAAGGTTCTCTCTCCTATATTACTGTATTTATATATTTATTTTACTTCAAAGAAACAGTTAAAACTGCGTATGACGTGCTATGGGGAAAAGTGAATTGTGTGCACATTTTCAAAATTCTGTAATCCCTACATTAAGTCATATACTACTTAACTTTTGGGAAAAAAAAGAAAAAACCTGAAAAGAGTCCAAATGGATGACTTACAAGCTTTAATTACAAAAATCAACACTATCTTCACAATTTTAACAGTAAAAACGTCATCTCAAATTCTCCGAAAAGCCTATGTTTACAGACCCATTAGGGATATACACGAGAACAACGAAGAACCAACCTATATAGGCAGCAAGACAACACAAATAAAACGACAGCATGAACAGAAAAATAACGTGCCGCCATTCCAAGCGCCAGGTATTGAGCCTAGTCGTAAAAAACTAGGAAAAATCATAGATGTAAAAAATTATTATTATTATTATTATTATTATTATTATTATTATTATTATTATTATTATTATTATTACATCATATTTTATAATACATTACAAAAAGTTCGAAATGGAATACTATTATTACAAAATTCATATCACAAATACACCCAAGAAATATCGATGATTGTTTTCAGATCAACCATTTGAATTGATATGAAATGTTCAGTGTTTCTGTGAAAGGATACAACTATAAATAATCTAAAGATTACAGTCAACTACTTTGGTCATTAGTCCCGTCAGTGTAGTGCATGTTTTTCCGCGGGCGATGGTGATGATCTTCTCCCGCTGGATGGCGAGATCCCGCGCCGACCTACCGTCAGCTAGTGGGGTTTCCCCCTAACCAGGACTCTCCCACCAGCGGGGCACCGCTCCAGCCAGGACAAGCTCTTAACTCCCGACCAGTCTCCCAGAATGCGGTAGTGTAGTGCATGATAGTGTGTGTGTGTAAAGGGAGAGGATAGGGCAAGGAAGAGGAAGGACAGATTGCGCGCGGTCCGTGGCCCGTTTGGTAGGGTACTGCTCCGGCATTAGCCTGGTGTCGATCGGAGAAACCACGGAAAACTACCGATCAGAGCAGCCGGCCGCTAGAATTCTCCTCCAGACAGTGACTGAATTTGACCTAGCTGAAAAGTTAGTGTCGGTCGAAAATCCTGCCGCCGTCAGGGCTCGAACCTAGAACCTCCTGGACAGAGGCGCTGCAGTGACATCAGTTGATGCAATGAGATACCGCTCCCGGTTCATTTATAGGTATTGTCCCTTAATTCAAGGATAATTTCTTGTCTGCTCTGCTTGATATTCCTCAACAATGATAACACCTCCATTCGTACAGCTATTAAACTGGATCTTTCCTTCCACACTCCACTTCTCATCCATTCTACCTGCAGACTGCTGAATTATTTGCGGTTCTCCTTTAGATCGAATAATTTGTGAACTAGATTAACAGGGGTTGGTGTCTAACAAGTAGCGACGGGACTGGCCTTCATTACTTTCCTAATCTATTCGACAGTAGCTGAATCGCCCTCGCATGAGGATGATGGCGTCACGATCTTCTTGAATGTAGAGGCAGTGTGACATTCATATTTATCAAAGCATATCGAAAACAGGGAGCTTTTGGTTTACATTAATATATTTTGGTTCGTATTAATATATTTGTAAACTTTTTTTAGTGGTAATCTTGGGTAAACATCTTTCCCATGCTTTTTCAGTGTAAGTTACTCTCATTTAGGTGTTTAGCTGTGTGAGTAGTAGATTTTCGAACACTTAAGGAACGGAGTGACACTGCTGGGATATAAATATTGATGCGCAGACGACTTGTTCTTATAAATAGAAGGAACTGGCGTTTGATGGAAAATTCCTAATCATAAACTCAATAATAATATTTTGTCTAACAATTAAACTGGCTCACACTCTGCTTACACCCGACTATTGACTATACTTCTGTGCAAAACCAGAGTTACCGAGAATTTAGCATTTACGTTCATTAAAAGTTGAAAGAGCTGAATGTAGCAAGAA
Organism: Teleogryllus occipitalis; assembly: GCA_011170035.1. Lineage (NCBI taxonomy): Eukaryota > Metazoa > Arthropoda > Insecta > Orthoptera > Gryllidae > Teleogryllus > Teleogryllus occipitalis. The sequence continues at coordinate 33,974 of BLKR01006677.1, read as the reverse complement.
GTGGTACCTAAAGAGCATCTGCAACGCTGAATCCAAAACTCACAAAAATTTAAAAAAATTAAATTAAACATTATTCTAGAGGATATCAAATAAATGGAAATTTAACGACGAACGAACGCCTGATTACGAACACTAATCCTCCTGAGAAGGTGGAAGAGCGAGTCTGATGGCCTGTGACACGCTATGAATAAAACCATTTGATTATTAGAATAATTCTTACTAGTGGAAACTCGTGCGATTAAATTACAAGAGAGTTCAAAACGGAATTCAGTTTTACTTTTCTGGGTATTTATTTATCAAATATGTACATTCAGATAGCATACGAATTTTGAACAGTTTGGCTTAAGGCGAGGCAAGTCAGTTCGGGGATACATGTCATACTCTCTTGTCTTGCCTTACGCCGAATTGTTCAAATCCACTCTGCTTAGTTCTACACTCCTCACCTCGAGCTGCCTCGTCTGACACTGCTCCTGAGCGTTTTACCCTGCCATGTTCACTACGATCACTGTCAGTGGAAACACATTAAACAATAGCGATTACGACTTCCAATTGCACAATCTAGCTCTGCTCACAAAATAGTACGTGCTGCGACTTCTTTGATGGTACCGCCAGAAGGGGTTACAGTTTTCTCTATCAGACTGCGTTTAATATCAACATTTAATAAAATATTATATTCTTATTATAAAGCATCTGGGATGGCTCATGGAGGCAGCGTATTAGCTCCCCGTGCTGTGGGTCCGGGTTCGATTCCCGGTCGAGGCAAAAATAGAGTTGTAGCTTTCCTTTAAAATCGTCCCAGAGTCTGCAGCTGTGTGACGAAGAAAAGCTCAAGCAGGAGAATCTTGCTAGTTACGGTGAAGAGAATACGTCATGTTTGCCTCAAGTCGCTCTTATCCCCAAGCATGGGAATTTAACTAGGCCCAGGCATGGGAAATATCGGCAGCTGGCCGCTGAAGTCAGACTACTGACTCAAAAATGCGAAATACATACATTATTATTATTTATATAGCATACACATTACATATACAGTATAGTGCCAAAAAGGTATACACACTTCAAGCAAATAAAAAACTAACACCTCAAAGCTGAGTTCACAAAAAAACAGAAAATGATGAGAACTAATCATCTTAGACTTATGCAGGAACAACCGTTACAACAGATGCTCTAAATGCCCACTTTCGACGTCGATACATTTATGAGAAGTTTAACTAATGTTCGAGCAACATTTACGAAACTGTACTCAGCGATTGCAGCACGTAACGTTTCAATTTATTCCCAATGTGCTACCAGTGTGGTTAGTGTTCTACAGTTTACTTCATTCTTATATAAGTCCAACTAAGTTAGAACTGAAGAACGCAGTGCAAACTCAATCGGACTCTTCGTCCAGTAAGTTACTCGAACAGTCATCGGTGACTTCCAGTTTTCAAGCAGCTATTTATTGTCTGAGATAGATAGAGTAGTTTCCATACTACGTTTTAGAAATAGAAAATAGTCTAAATGATACTTAATAGTGATATCGTTATTATCGATTCCCTTGCTTGAACAACGTCATCCACGATAAATTCTTCTATTTTCCTCCCCTTCTCGTGTCGTCTACCCTCTGTGGTTTTGAAGACGAATAGCACGTGGTATCCGGACGACGGCACCAAGCACTGGCAACCACCAACCAGCACCGAGGCCTGGAGCTAGTTCCGGGAATGCTGCAATGTAGAGAGGGGGCCGACGGGCGACGGTTCGCTGGCGGGGGCCGGGAAGGAGTGAGGTAGCGGGGCAGGGTGGGGCGTGGCGTGGCAGGACGGGGAGTGACGAGAGGGGGACGGGACGGGACGGGACGGGACGGGGGCAGGACGGGGCGGGGGCGGAGCGGAGCGGAGCGGAGCGGAAAGGGGCGGGGCGGACGGACGGACGGGACGGGACGGGGCGGGAGGCAGGGGGCGGGACGGGACGGACGGGACGGGGACGGACGGACGGACGGACGGACGGGACGGGACGGGACGGGACGTGGACGGACGGGACGGTCGACCCGACGGACGGGACGGACGGGACGGACGGACGGGACGGGAGACGGACGGACGGGACGGGACGGACGGGACGGACGGGACGGACGGACGGACGGACGGTGACGGACGGACGGACGACGGACGGACGGACGGACGGGACGGACGGGACGGGACGGACGGGACGGACGGGACGGACGGACGGACGGACGGGACGGGACGGGACGGGACGGACGGACGGACGGACGGACGGACGGACGGGACGTGGACGGACGGGACGGACGGACGGACGGGACGATGGACGCGGACGGACGGACGGACGGGACGGACGGCGGGATGGACGGACGGGACGGGGCGGGACGGGGCGGGACGGAACGGGACGGGACGGGACGGGGGGCCGTGGCGGGGCGGGGCGGGGCGGGGCGGGGCGGGCACGCGCGCCCGCCGCAGCTGCCGGCGCTTCAGATTGATGGAGCGCGCGCCGCCCGCCGACAGAGCCGGCTGTCGGCGGCCGTGTCCCTTAATGCACGGCGCGCGCACTCCGCGCCACGCCGCGCCACGCCGCGCCACGCCGCGCCCCGCGGCGGGAAAAGGTGAGTGGCGGCCGCGCGGACGCACCGCACCAACCCCGAACCTCCCACTCGTCCGCTGTAGCTTGTGTTCCGTTCGATCCTCCTCTTCCCAAAACCAACTACTCCACCAACCGAACGTCCAGCGGTCGGGCATTAAGCTGTTGGGCCATCTCATCGGGAGGCTGTGTAGTTATATGGTAATCAAACCTCCAACCATCTGGCATCGGACAATTTACTCTGTCGATTGACATGTGTCAACTGAGCATCAGCCCAGTGCACATCAGCCCAGTGCACATCAGCCCAGTGCACATCAGCCCAGTGCACATCAGCCCAGTGCACATCAGCCAAGTGCACATCAGCCAAGTGCACATCAGCCAAGTGCACATCAGCCAAGTGCACATCAGCCCAGTGCACATCAGCCCAGTGCACATCAGCCAAGTGCACATCAGCCAAGTGCACATCAGCCAAATGCACATCAGCCAAATGCACATCAGCCAAGTGCACATCAGCCAAGTGCACATCAGCCAAGTGCACATCAGCCAAGTGCATATCTGCCAATTGAACATCTGCCAATTGAACATCTGCCAATTGAACACCTATCAATTCAACGTCCGTCAATTGACTGTCAATTCAACGTCCGTCAATTGAGCGTCTGTCAATTCAACGTGCTCTCTAAATACTTTTAACGATTTACTTAACCGAATATTATATATGGAACAAAATAATTACGAAGAATTAACTAAAATACATACAGACATTATTGTGCTCACTTTACTAACTCCAGTGTTAGTAAACCATTCCGCATGAATCACCAAGAAAATTGGAATGTAAACTTTAACCAAAAATATACATACGAGGTCATCGGTATTATTCCTAAAGAATTGCTTCGGTTTTGTACTAGAAATGCTATCAATGCCCACTTACGACACAAATCAGGGTAAAATACTAGACAGATTGAAACCGTTTTTTTATGGAAAATAATCTCTCATGGAAAATAATCTTGCGTCATTTCACTCCCTTTTAATTACAAAATGAGATCAATAGGTCAAATACAAGTTCTATATCCTCCAAAAAAAGCGGCGTGAAACAGCATACGGATGTAGCTGTGGGTTTCTAACAGACGTTTCCTAAAACTGGGAGGTCCTTTATTATAGATTCGAATTCCAATAGTGGCGAATTTTCAACACAATCCACATGTGGAGGTCTGCTCGCATCATTGCCTGGATAAAATTACTATTTGCTCGCTCAAAAAGCAAGAGAGGATTCAAGAGAGCGAGAGAGCGAGAATACCGGAAACAATTCGACAGAACAGGGTGAGTCAGGGTGAGAGAAAGACAATGCGAGATCATACAAGACAACGAAAGACACAAGCGACTGAGACAAATCAGCGCACGAGACAGTGAAGGAGACCGCGAGAGACGAAGAAGGCCAGAGATATACAAAGTTACCACCTGGAGAACGAAAGAGCTACAAAACGCACAACGTGTTCCCAATCCCACGCAGTGACCTGTCAGCGCTGTGTGAGGCAGAGGCGGTTTCCCCGCTGGTCGAACGCAAACGCCCGGCGTGAACGTGCTCGAATGAGTGGCGGCCAAACGACGAGGGTTGGGACGGGGATGGAGACAGGACGACGGGTCGCCTGCGGCGCGCACTCATCGACGCCATCGTCCTCTTCGCGCCGCGGCCACGCAAACCGTCCGTTATCGTCCCTCCCGTCTCACCGCAGGTCTACTGGCTGGATCTGGCTTGCGCCGTCGCCGCCCCTCGACGGTTGCTCTCGATTTTCCTTGAATAATATTTGTAGAGATTTTTTAACATACCGGATCGCAGAACATACCAGATCGCGGTGGAAGCTCAATCGGACCTCTTCGTCCTATCCAGTGCCATGGAATATTGTCATCAAAGTACGCACGTGTATGTTAGTGGAAATGTGGCGGTACACTCTCGGTTAATCTTTCATGGCACTAAATATGACGAAGAGGTCCGATTGAGTTTTCATTGCGTTTTCCGAATTTAATCTAATACATCCTTTTTTAGGAACAGTGACTGACGAAGTGTACCTGGACATGATAGGCACATCCTCTTGCCCAATATTAATAAACCTAATGAAAATAAGAAATTTTCATTCCAACAGGATGGTACCCCACCACATTACCCCCTGAGATAGATAGGTACGTGAGTACCTTGATGACAAACTTTTAAGGCACTGGATAGAACAAAGTGATCTGATTGACTTTCCACCGCATTCTCAAGATCTAACTCCGTTGGATTTCTACTTATAGGGAAGTCTGAAGAATAATGTAAACAGTAGAAAATCAGCTACACTTTAAGAATAAATTGGAATTGTAGGTGCTGCAATCGCTGAGGACTTTTTCGCAAATGTTTTTCGAACAGTAGTTCAACTACGCAAAAGTGTATCCACGCCGATAGTGGGCATTTGGAGCATCGATTGAACTGGACTGAGACGTCTGTAAGTGTAAAAGTAACTGTCTTAAGTGTTAAATTGCAAAAGTCTAAGCTTAGTAGTGCTCATCATTTTCTATTTGGGTGAATTCAACGTTGATATCTTAAGAGAGTTTTTTTTATTTTCTTGAAGGGTGTACAAATGTTTTTTACTCCCATTGTATAATTCTGTCATTTGATGAATGCAACCCGTTGCATAATGATACTCATTACGATACAGATTTTATTATGATACAGGTTCTTGACCATTCACAGAAAAGTTTACAAACCATGTATCGATACTTCGTTAATCATTGAGAATCATTCTAGTATATGTTTTGCTCGATTGTGTACGTTAAAATTGCATTTAATATTACATTATGTTTGACAGTTTTAATTTCATTTATTACTAGTACTTTTTACGTGGAATATTATTTTAAATAAACTGAATCGTAATTTCATTTTTAACATACTTGACTAGCGCTGTGATGGAGGGAATGGAATCAAAAATACGTCATTTTGTAGACGATTATAAAATTTATCGGGAAATTAAGGACGCAAGTGATAAAGAAATATCGCAGGCTAATTTAGATAGTCTAAGAGTCATGGGCGACCACAAAAAAATTAAATCCCAGTAAGTGCAAATTCATCATATGCACGCATACTAGAAAAAACAGACGCCATCAAATGTAAATAGAGAAATTATGATATGTCGTAGGATAAATGGTATATGAGTATATATTTCGGAATTATACTAAATGAGAATCTGGGATGGGCAATACATGTAAATTATATAATGAAAATGACGTGCAAGGGATTACACTCTGAGATTAGAGTATTTAGAGAAGGAAATGGAAAATGAAGGGAATTTGGAAACAGAATAGATGTAAGTAAACTTTCATTTGTGAAAAGAATACAAAATTAAAAGAAACTACCTTCAACGGCGCTGGAGACTTTCCCTCAGAACGTCAAACATTTTTAAAGTTGATTAAATAAATGAATTTTTAGAATATGTTAACATTAAATTTCATTATTTTATATTAGTATTCCAGCTTTAACAGGACATTCATTTTGTAAAATCGTATTACGTATATATGTAATTATTAAAAAGTTTGATGGATTGTATCTTTTGTGTATATTTATGTATTTGAAACACACTACCACCAAGAAAAGTATGTCCTTCAAAGTATCATAATAATATGGTATTCTAATACATTACATTTTGTATTGGCAATTCAAGAAACGAATAAATGTACAGATACCATGAAAAATCCCAAGAATCCCAATAACAGTATAATGAACTAATAATGATAAATGTTGTTAGAAGAGAAAACACGTAATGTGACGTGTGTGTCAGAAAAGAATGAATAAGAAGGATGCAAAAGAAGCGACATGAAAGTCACTTGCATTTAAACGTGCTTAAAAGGCAGAACATGAGCTAATGATGATGAATATCAGAACGAGGAAACTTAGGAATTAATTGAATCTCTTTTGTTCATATACAAGAACTTCAAAATACCCCAAAGAAACAAAAATTTCTCCTAATAATTTCCTTTAATCAAATACAACGAGCCAAATCTAGGGAGAATCAGACGAAGTCTGCATCCCTGGCACAATGGTGCCAACCGCCCTCTCCTCCACCACCCCATCTCGACTCGGCAGAACAGCACGCGGCGATGTGTGTAACGAGTAATTTCCACGGCCGCTCCGACATTCCGAGTTAATAACCCCGCTATGAAAACGCGTGCCTCTCTATTAGTTGGTATTACTCCCCATTCTTGCGCGCGTTACGGTCCTCCATATCGAATTCATGCAACAGCGACAATACTGATAAATTTGGGTTCGGGTCTGATTAGTTTCCCTCCGGCCGATTTGTTTCCGTTAAAAGATCGTTATGCAACAGATCATTTGCTTCGCTCGCCAATTTTGTTTCCGAGCGGCCGGAAGAATAGGTTTTTCATTTACGAAATTGAAAATTAATTTTTCGTAGTATGTGTAACAACGCATTATTATGACATAAAGCTTTATTTCCAGTGTCAGATGAAATAAAATATGCTCTCGAAAGCGTGCCTTTCTATCGTGACGTATATTATGGATTATGAAAGTAGCAGTTTGTAGTCAACGTCTGCATATGAATGATGCACATTCCAATACAGTTTTCTTTTTCATACGAAAATATTAAATTACAATGCGATGGTAAATGGGAAATGTAGAAGTAGTGATATTAAAAATTTGAAAACAAGCTTTCGCCATTCGAAATTATTGCAAGAGGTAAATTAAATTACAAGAATAGAAATATGTTTTAACTATATATGAAAATTTTATATTTTGAATATAGCTCAACTGTATTCACATGTTACATACTACAGCTTACAATATATATTTCTTTAATTTATTCATTAAATAAAAATATTCCAATACCTTTTAATGCGATAAATATTTATTATTGTGTGCAAAGTGTGGGTGATATACATACATATGAGATGTTATACGATTATTTGATATTTGTCATATACAAATATCACAAATCATGTGGTGCACAATAATAAAAAGACGTACTTAGAAAATTAATTTCCATCGATGTCTATGTGACTATTACTGTTCACTACGAAATGTTAATGCAGCATTATTTATATTCACTGATAAATCTCTTCATCGAAATATTTAACATTTCGTTGAGACATTGAGAGAAAAATATATATTATATTCGCTGTATCTATTTGTTTATAGTTATTGGGAGAAGATTTTGCATAAGAAGTATATACAAACTGTAACAATAATGAAAGGCATACATTTTTTGCAAGTGCGTAATTTACGCTCCTAGAGAATTAGATATGGGAAGATACGATCGAATTAAAAGTTGTCAGAAACATCAGTATCTATGCAGCAATAAAAATGACACCCTTGGCATCAATTCTTAATAGACAGGCTCGATAAAAGGCGATACATTGGAGTTTTGGAACTTGTAGACCCAGTAGTTGATCCAAACATTGCCTAAAGAGGTGTAAGAAAATGAACAAATTGTTGAGACTTCTTAAGGGAGAGGTGAGACTTAGCTAATCGGCCCTTCGTAGTAGGAGACCCTTTTTATATATGTGATTGTATTACTTCATTTCTTTATTTATACGAACTTCATTGTAAAATTTGGACTCACCCATCTCAAAACTTATTTTTGGGGAGTCCCCAATAGGGTCTAGGCACCCTCTTACATCAATATTAATTTATCGATTTTCAAAATTTTTCTCTGGTATTTTTATTTTGACATTTTTCTGTTGCGTAGTTTATTAACGAGGATTAGACTGCCAAAAATTTCAGTTGGAGCATGGATGATTCACTTCTCTGACATGTTCTGACCGTACGTTGCCGAGAAGACCCAACGGCTTACAGTTGACGTTGCTCTCTCAAGAGCTGGGTAGGTGCGCGAGTGGTATCGCGTTGAGACAGGGTGAGAGGCCGCCATACGTGAGTTTTCTGGTAAGTAAGCATTAACAATAAACTAATTCATGCGAGACTCAGGCCATGCTCTTGTGGCCACGCAAATTTCGCTACGCTTCTTTTACTAACTAGGGGAAAAACATATTACTTAGGCAATTAGAATTTATTTCAGAGGCTTCATTTAGGCTTGAGAATCTTTTACATGCAGTAAATCTACTAACATGGGAGAGTCGGCTTTACTTCCCCTCCGAAGGAAGGCGTAAGAAGGATTTTTTCGCCCTTAATTCCACGGCATCGAGCGGGTTTGAAGCCGCGAACTTGGGTATAACAGTCAAATACGCTAACCGTTACACCATCGACGATCACGAGGAACGAAATGAAGGAAATGACCAAACTGTATTCAGATAAAAAAAGCCAAAACCTTAAAATTCCATTATTTATGTACCAGAACGTTCTCTCGTTCCGTTTCGAAATTACTTTCTGCGAAAGACTTAATTAGTAGTAGTTTCAAGAAAAGACGGCATTTATCAGTTTTGGAAGCTCCAAGCAGTCACCGTCTGCGTGATTTCTGCGAGGGCCGCCCCGCAAAGGCCGCGTGGGGTCGCAATGAGGGGCGGAGGCGGGGCCGCCACACAAAACGGCGAGTCCTTTGCCCGCGCCGACTGCCCGCCGCCGCCAAGCTGTTTCCTTTGCGCTCCGCCTCAATGGTAGGCTTCTTTGAATCGCCGCGTCTTTCCGGGCGCCCCGCGCAGTGGGGCGACACGAGTCGCAAGGCGAGCATAAAAAAATCATGGATTTCAAAACAAATGAGACTTGCGTTATCCTGTTAGGCGTCCTTTGCGATGCCCGAGGAGAAAGTTTAATTAAAACATTTGAAGATGATTTTGGGAAGATTTTGAAAAATTTGTTTGGCTTCACGTAAAGTACAACCAAAAGTCAAAATATCCGTTTGAAACTCGGAAAGCCTCCAGTTCTTATAAAGTGATTTGGGAATTTTTTTTTTTTTTAATGGCTGAATGGTTTTGGTGCTAGCTTTGTTCACAGACAGATGTTTTGCCATCCTTGAATTTTTCACCGGTAGCGGTAGCTCAGTGCATCAACTGATGTTACTGCAGCGTCTCTAACCGGGAGGTCCTAGGTTCGAGTCCTGACGATGGCAGGATTTTTGACACTAGCTTTTCAGCTAGGTCGAATTCAGCTGCTGTCTGGAGGAGAATTCTAGCGGCCGGCTGCTCTGATCGGTAGTTTTCCGTGGTTTCTCCGATCAACACCAAGCGAATGCCGGAGCAGTACCCTACCAAACGGGCCACAGACCGCATGCGATCTTTTCTTCCTCTTCCTTGTCCTATCCTCTCTCCTTACACACGCACACACACACAGTTACACTAAAATGCACTACTTTATCACATACTCCGGGATACCGGTCGGGAGCTTAGAGCTTGTCCCGACTGGGGCGGTGCCCCGCTGGTGGGAGAGTCCAGGTTACGGGGAAGCCCCACTAGCCGACGGTAGGTCGGCGCCGGATCTCGCCATCCAGCGGGGGAAGATCATCGCCATCTCCCGAGAAAAAACATGCACTACACTAACGGGACTAATGACCGAAGTCGCTAATGACCGAAGTTCGCAAGTCGGCGAAGACGCGCCCGGAAACACGAAAAAATCAAATCAAATCAAATCTTGGATTTTTCGGTATCAAGGACCCAGAAAACATAGATTTTGACTACACAACATGTGAGAGGAAGTAATTTGCTATCTACAGAAACAAGATTTATCCATGTTTTCGTTATGGCCCAGCAATAAGAGGTTTTGTGTCGAAAATTCGCCATTTTCGGCGCACGATTACAATATAACCTCTTCTATGAAATACGTCGTTATCCCCTGTGGTGGATTCTTGCAAGTCTGATTGGTAGTAGTTTCTCTGCTCAAAAATTTCTCTGCCGAGAAATATCCAAACAAATTGGCCACGGACCGTTAGTAATTCTTAAGCATCACTGTCCCTTCCTTTCTTCCCTTACATACACTCCTACCTGCACTTCACTACCTCTCACATGGGAAGACTTGTTGCCAAACATGGATCAAAAATCATTTGTTCACTTATTTGTTCACTCATTTGCTACCTCATTTGTTACAATGCACGGAATATAATCGTAGTGTATGTTTCAAGCAAGACACGTGCTTAAAAAGGTATTGAGGCAGACATTCTTCTTCAGAGAAATGCAATCAATAGAGAGAAAATACAATTATAAGAAGATATCTATTGAGTGTCGCTTCAAATGCAAAATGCTTTGGAATCTGAGAAAAAGCACACCTCTTGTTGTGCATTTATATTGTTTTTTAAGATATTTCCAAATGCTTCCTCTGCAGTGTCCTCACTATCTTTCAAATGACGTTCCTTTTCCCCTCCTCGCCACTTCATTCAGCTTCCTCATCATTCTGTGCGCATCATCTGTATTATTCCTCTACCTCAAAACCTCACCGCCCCTGCCAAACAGCCTTCTCTTTCACGGTCCCTCCAGTAAGTTTCACTGAGACCTCCGATCTTTTCGCTTTTTGAGCCCCACCTGTTCCCGATATAACCTCTTTTCACAGTCTCCGTTGACGACCTTCGCGACTTCTCTGGAGATCGTTGCCACCGCCAACTCGCCTGCCCCCTCCCTCCCGCTTCCCCAGGTCACCTCCCCCCTCACACCATGGCATTCGAGCAGGCTCTTGTTAGCATCTTTCTGCGCACGATGAGCGGTTGGCGGCGGCGGCGGCGGGGGCGGGACGGGGCGCACAAGAGGCTTACGACAATTACAGCTGTTTACAAGGCGCCCTCGCCAACGACGCTGCGGAGCTCAGGCTGCGCTTGGGCGGTGGGAACGGCGGCCGAGTGGGGGGGATGGTGACGATGGCGGAGACAGCGGTGCGTGTGGAGGAGGTGGTGATGGGATACGGCACAGTGGCGTTTGCAGCGGGGTTATATAATCTGATTTCAACACAGTGACACTTCAAGGTCACGAGCTTCACGGAGAGGGGGGCATGTCATTCTATCGGGAGAATGATTAAGACTTTAATTTTTATTATTGGAGCTCCCGATTGGATGTCAAAATCCCCCTCTCTTTCCAGCTCGTGACCCTGAAGTGTCACTATGTTTAAATCTGAGTGTAGCATTGGTGGGAATAGTGATGATGGTTGGTGATGTCCACAGAAATTGCAGTGGAAATGGCAGTTACGAGATAACAACGTTGGCTGGAGCAAATTTTCATGCTGTAGTGCTCTATCAAGCAAAAATCGATCAAAATTTCAATAATAAACTATAAAAAGTCCCCAAACACATCTCCAGTTACAGATCCATTGGCTTTCAGCTACGGTCTAAAATATTTGAGAAACTCTCACTAATCAGGCTCGATATATTTCTTTAAGAAATGAAATCCATTTCTCCTTTCCATTTCTGACTTCGTCCTTTCACCTGCTTAACAATAATTAAAATTATAGTACAATCGTTTCATAAAAATTTATATTACTCTGCAGTCTTTTAAGACTTCGCTAACGTCGGTGACAAAGTCAGGCACTTAATATTTAATCAATATTTTCCTCGAAAATAGAAGCTTCTTTATTCTAATAAATTCCTGTTTTTCCACCCGTAAGGTAATTCAGACCGGGGTACTTCAATGTTCACCTTTCTTCCCAACCCTATTTAATTTGTTTACAGCTAATGTACCCTGTGCTAGAAAGAATGCCACCACTTTATTGGCAGACGACACCGCCATACTCCCTACAAATTACGTATTATGAGTAGCGTTCAACAATTAGCCATTAACCATCAACAGTTTCTCTGAACGGTCAGAAAAATGGCGCCTGCATAATGTGAAGAAAAGATTTTCATTCTGAGAAGAATAACCTATCATCCAAAGATCACAATAGCAAATTCACCAGTGTTTTGGCTTCTATCCAACAATCCCGTAAAATAATTGTATACACTCGTTTCGCGTGGAAACCACACATAATTCATTTACTGAAAATCTGAAGTTGCCCTCTTCAATCGATATCCACTCGAACTCATTCAACCGAACCGTAATTTGGCGCTTCAAACTAACACGATCCTGCAGCATTATAAAACCGCATGACTGTTATGCTCGTTCTGTTTGGCGTGGTGTTGCACATACAAACACAATCGGAGTATTTTAAAATAAAATAATTGGATGTCAATTAACACCCCATGGTGTATCTTCAATAAACAGCTCCACAAAGAATTGAACATTGAGGCTATCACTCAGCATATTTTACCACAAATAAAAAAATGTACCCCACCTTAAACCTGATTCCTGGTTCTACTGGAATCAATTACGGCTCCCTAATCATTAATTCAAATGACCATAACTAACAAAGAAACTTAATCCTAAGCTTTTACCTGCGCCGCCGCCTCAACCATTCACATATCTCACTCTCCCCATCATACTATTGCACTCAACATAAAATTCGTCCAAATGAGGTTCAAAGTGAGGATTCCCACTCACGTCCTGAATACTAGGATAATGGGTTATGTTGAGCTAGTTTATTTTCAAGAACCTACATACCTTTTGATATATGTATATGTATATATATATATATATATATATATATATATATATATATATATATATATATATATATATATATTTCAAACCTGTGAAGTGGTTATCTATTTTTCGGGTACAGCAAAAGGATTTTAAAAAAATAAAAAAATATATGCGTCAAGAATGATTTTATTTGAGGATACTTCCTCTCTCATAATTACAAATTGGTGACTCTTTACACAAGAACCACTTGATCAGATGTATTTTACATTGACACCAATTACAATACTCCAGCGTGAGTTATGCTAATCTAATAACACATACGACAATACAATTCGTGAGTCTCCGCGATATCCCAACCTTGTCTGCGCCAAACACTTCGCAGAATTTGATTAAGATAATTTTGTGTTTCGTTGATACATGAAATGCCCTGCAATACATCAAAAAGATGTATGAATATGAAACGCCTTATAATTATGTATGAAATAATGATGTATGAAACGCCTTATAATTACCAAGCAAATAGATATTATACTATTTAAAAATTCACAACTGATCGGAACCTCCAGCCCGATATATATTTATTGAATGAATTTTGAATATTTATTGAATGAACGAGTCCTTTTTAATATGGGCCTACAGCTTAAGTTTAACAATATGAATAATTATAAGTAGTTGCCAAACAAAAACGTCGAACTCTAACAATTCGCGTTAAAAATATTTGCAGGATTCAACTGCAGTTTCCTATAACTGGACATCATTTGCTTATTTCATAGGATGAAGAGCAATTGTTCGTGCAATAATGCAAGATGATGGCAAGGGAGGGGAGACCAAACCGCTGATGGCGTCCGCGTCTTCGGAGAAAGAGAAAGCTCAACGTCGGGCGACGGAGGGAGGGGGACGGTGGCGGGGGGCGGGGGCGGGGGCGGGGGCGGGGGCGGGGGCGAGGGCGAGGGCGACGACGTCGGAGCCTGGGAACGCGGCGGGCAGAGCCACTGAATATTGATCACACGCAGTGCTGCTGCCCCTTCTTCTTCCTCTTCTTCTTCTTTTTCTTTCTCACTCCGCGTGCGCACCTCCTCCATCACCTCCTCCGTCTTCGACCCTTGGACGACGGAATCTTTCTCTCCTCCGTCTATGACTCCGCTCCGCCCTTCGACCGTCACCAGCCAAATCTTTACGCCCACACCTCCCCACCCTTCGTGTGGCGCTCCGTCACACACTACTGCGCCCAGCCTCCTCCATTCCGTCTCGCCCCACCCCTCACCGGCTCCTCTTTCTTCAACTCGAACCGAAATCTCTCGCCCTCCGCTACGTCCCATTCCGCCATACTCCTCCTTTCCCCGCCCCTTGGCTCGGCTCCGGTAGTCCTCGCCACGTTTTTATACCCGCCTTTCCTCCTTCACTCTTCCCCCTCTCACCCGGACTCAGCCATCCCCATTCCACTCCACCTCACCTCTCTTCTTTTCTCGCCCTTCGACCCTCCCCCTCCCCCTTCCGTTCCGCCCCCACCCCGCTCCCCTCCTTCTGTTCAGCCCCGCCTGCTCCGCGGCTGCAAAGAAGTGCGGGGCGGTCGGGCGCCGTATCTTGTGTATTCAGTGCATCCAGGTTGCTCCGTTGCGGTCTTGCTTTGCCGGACGGTTTTCGCGGCGCCTGATACGCCTCGCCGGCTGCCGCCCCCGAACCGCGCCCCGCCCCCCCCCGCCCCCTCGCCGCCCCCGCCGCCGGCGACCCCGACCCCGAAACAGCGACCTCGCGCGCGATCTGGCTTCCCAGCGAAAGAGAGCTCGATGCCCGCCCGCGCCGCGGAGAATCTGATTCCGCAGGGCGAGCAACAGGGCTGCACAATCCGGCGTCACTCAAGGGCTGGAATCATGGCACTGTCAGACTGCGCAGTTTTCTAGAGTGCAGAACCTCTGAGATGAATGATTTCTCTCTTTTAGAAAAAAAAGTAATGTGATTTGTGGGTTCCTAACATAACCTAACTAAAAAAATGTAATTAATATTTGCAGAAATTGTATATCACATGTTGTAAGCATAAGAAGTAATTGGAAAATTAATTTTACGCTTGTAATGAACAAATTACACGTTTAAGAAGTTATTTAATATGTAACAAGAGACAGAACTCAGCAAATATCAAATTCACTTCTGCAGCAACACTGACGACGAATAAGTCACTTTTAATTATTCTAATTACGGTTTTTGAATTGCATTTCAACCCTGAAGGAACACAGTTTCCGCGAGTTTGTAAATCCGATTTTGCTAATGGAAGTCAAATACACTAGTCAAAGGCATAGAGACGTGATTGTTGTGGAAATTGGCTAGGTTTTCTGCGCCAGCTACGAGAAAAAAAGAGCAGCTACCGTCCCCGAAGGCTACACTCACCGCAGGTTTTTTGAACTGACTACGCAACTGCTTTTCTTGTAAAACGTGATAAAACATTAGAATTATGAAAAAATGCCTCTAAACAAATTTTGGAGTAATAGACCTGAAGATCTCACCTTCTAGTAACATTTTTTTGACATAAAGCAACGACTCCTTTCCAGGTTGTCATTGTGGGGTAACGTCTCTAAGTAAACGAATATTTAATATTAACTGAAATTTCAACAAATCGATGTGTCCATTGAGTGATACATTGTTGTATGGCCGTGGAGAAATAAGGGGAATTTAATATATTTTCTTAATTTTTTATTGATCGTAATATTTCTTTAGAGATCAACCTCAATTGACTCCACTGCAAAATCAACTATGTGATAGAAATATTTAAACCCAAAATATTAAAAAAACAAACTGTAATGTCTAGATCATGAAGGCTATACCGTAAATTGCACCCATTATATAAACGAAAAGTATGTGAGTATATTTAATAAATATCATGCTCAATATAATTTTGGCAAATGTATAAGATCAACAGTTGTGTTCAGGAGTATCACAATTATTGTGGTCAATGTTAAATGGTTATTACAGCGTATTTTTAATTAAATATACCTGTCAGTAAAATAAATATAAAGTAGAAATTATTATTGCAACTAAAAAAATATTGTAATAAAAAATTACCACAAAAATTCTACAAATTTCTGCGTTTTAGGATAAACAAATATAGAGATTCGCAACTACTACAACCATGGTTCTCGTTAAATTTTTAAATTCCCAGACTGGTTGCTTTAATAGGCAGAGAGATAAAACCGAAAAACATATTATAATATCACTGCATAGGTAGAATTGCCGTCCACATATCACCTCAAGAACAAATACAAAAACAAAAACACTAACATTTTGGTAAAAATTATCTCACCATCAAATTTTATTTCCTTTACAGCAGCAGTATATAAGAAACGCATGTCAAACAATGTAGATTTGAAATATTGCAGCCATTTAAAAACGAATTTCAATACTTTGTAACGAAGTCCGCAAGTAAAAATATATAATGAACCACAAAAGAATAAATGGTCTTCCAAAACGAAAACGAGAAAAAGTTAAAGAATAAGAAAAAAATCGTAAAGGCTAGTGATATTTTACTCCAGACATAGGGCAGAGAAAAAGTAACATTACTACTAAAATTCTGTACAAAGATAATATTCTAAAAAATGATCCTTTAGTTGTCATCAAAACATCTGTACTACACTTGTTGATGGAATACGAGTAAGTCTTGAAAACTCTCCTGTGAACTGAATTGTAGAAACACTAAACGAAACGCTCCACAACTAGCGAAGAGGAGCTGGAGAGAGCCGCCAGAATAAACCACGCATTCGCGATAATCTCCGCTGCGAATTTCTGAGCAAATGGCGCGCGCCGTGGAGCTCTGATGCGATGGCAGCTGAGATACCGCCACCCGACTCGCCCCACTCGCCCCACTCGCCCCACTCGCCCCACTCGCCCCACTCGCCCACCTCGACCACCTCGACCACCTCGACCACCTCGACCACTTCCCCCAACTTGCCCAACTCGCCCTTTCACCTCATTCGCCCGTACCACCACCGTCGCCCGCGCCGCCCACGACGCGAAATTTTTGATGCTACACTTGCAGCATTGTGTATTGATGTACTCTCGAAAATTCACCAACAATTATTTCATCGTGCTGTGGTTGATTGATTGATTCATTGATTGATTTTTTCGTGTTTCCGGGCGCGTCAACTGCTTTGGTCTTTAGTCCCGTCAGTGTAGTGCATGTTTTTTCTCAGGATATGGCTGATGGCGAGATCCCACGCCGGATAGCGATATCCGGCGCCGACCTACTGTCGGCTAGTGGGGTTTCCTTCTAACCAGGACTCTCCCGCCAGCGGGGCACCGCCCCAGCCGGGACAAGCTCTAAGCTTTCGACCGGTATCCCGGAGTATGTGATAAAGTAGTGCATTTTAGTGTAACTGTGTGTGTGTGCGTGTGTAAGGAGAGAGGATAGGACAAGGAAGAGGAAGAAAAGATCGCATGCGGTCTGTGGCCCGTTTGTTAGGGTACTGCTCCGGCATTCGCCTGGTGTTGATCGGAGAAACCACGGAAAACTACCCATCAGAGCAGCCTGCCGCTAGAATTCTCCTCCAGACAGCGACTGAATTCGGCCTAGCTGAAAAGCTAGTGTCGAAAATCCTGCCGCCGTGGGGAGTGTAACCTAGGACCTCCCAGACAGAGGCGCTGCTGTGAAATCAGTTGATGCACTGAGCAACCGCTCTCGGTCCGGTATATTTAATTTCTTATATATATGTACTAGGAAATCTTAGGAGAACAGTAGCGAGGCCTCGCGGGCTTCACCCACTGTGCGCCGGCCGTTGCGGCCGCCCCGCGTCGCAGGCGGCGCGTTCGCACGTGTGGAGAAGCGGCGGCGGCGGCGGCGGCGGCGGCAGCGCTGCCGATAAACCAGCGCGATACGCGACGTTATTTCTTCGCCATTTGCCCTGAATGCGTATCGCGCGCCTCTGACGGCGCGGCGCAGCGATCGGGTGGCAAAGGTCGCCCCCACCCCCGCCCTAACCATCCTCCCTATCTACCCTACACTCCCTGTCCTCCACATCTTCCCTCCCCCTATGGATCCTTCTCTGCCTCCCCACTCGGCCCTTCTCGCCCTCTTTTCCGACCTTACCCTTGCCGCCCTCATCTCTCCTGTTCAACCTCCAACGTTTCCCTCGCTCTGTTAGAGTTGGATAGCCCGTCCTCTCCACTGCCCGTCTACACTGTGTACAACGTCTACCCGTCAACACTGGCCGTCCCCATGCCTAACGGCATCCCTAACATCCCAACGCTCCCTCTGCCAGCGTCCTCTTTAACGACATCGTCCCCCGCTGCTTCTGCCACCACACTTGCAGTCACCTCTTCTACTGTCAATGCTCCCTCTCCCCCAGCAGGGCCGCCAATCTCGTTCACACCAACGCAACGGCCTGACTGCTCCCGCTGCCTCCGCCCACCTCACACAGCCAAGCCGTCGCCGCCACCCACGCCGCGGCCGCACTGCGGGAACAGGTGCGCGCGTTCCCGCGTAGCCGAGATAGCGCTCGCGTCCTCGTGTCCCCCACCACCATCCGCATCCGCGATGGTCCCTTCGCTGGCGCTAGCCACGCGGGTGGTATCTGACGGCGCCGCGCTACTCCTTCCGCCGACGACTCGGGCGATCATCCACAATAAATACCTCGTAACAATTATAAAGGTGCCGACCTGGATGGCCGAGGTGGCTAAGAGCGAGTACCGACTCAGCGCTTCGGTCCGAAGGGTCGCGGGTCCGAGTCCCGCCTTGGGCATGGCTGTGTGTCCCTTGACTTTGTGTGTGTGTGTTGTCGCGGAGGGCCTCGCGTTCTGCTGACCCCAGATCAGAGGAGCCCGCAAGAGTGTTTGTCTAGTGTATGGTCGAATATGCGTCCCTTTGGAACGTAAAGGGCAACCGGCTGTCGGCTGGATAAAAGCCCTAGGAAAAAAAACAATTATAAAGGTCCCATCGGGTCGTTTCAAATTTGTAGTGGCACAAAGAATTAAATATCGCGTACATAATTACATTCATTACCATGATCTCCAGACCGGTCGGGAGCTTTCCCGGCTGGGGTGGTGTCCCGTTGGTGGGAGATACCTTGTTAGGGAAATTCCCACAAGCCAATGTAGGTCAGCTCCGGATCTTTCTAGTCAGCAAGGGAAGACTACTTCCACCTCTCGAGGAAAAAGCAACCACTACACTTTTGGGACGAATGACCCTAGCCGTTGACGCGGTCGGTACCGCTATTCAATCAATGATAAAATGAACTCCTGCAAATTCTTCACGAGCATCAACCATATTGAACACTTATCCCGATTTAACCTTTCTCAAATTACGGATTCCCGAATACTAATTAAAAACAGGTTCCAGATTCAACCAATTTTGAACATTCAGTTTGAGTTGCAGAATAAAGTTAGGAATTTTATGAACTTTCTTACCCTTGAGTTTATAAGGTTTATTAAAATGGATAAATAAGTATATATGTAAATGTGATGAAGTGCTAATATATGTATCTTGTTATTCTAATAAACAGAAAATGATTGGCCAAGGGATATTGTACTTGTCGCGATGCAGCGCGGACTGAGAGAGCAGAATTTCGTTTTGAATCATGACACGATTTACGGAAAACTCATTTTCCGTAAAATTAACGTTAGGAATAGCCAGAAAGTAACTAAATATTTTACACACTTGATGAATCAAAACTTAGGTTTATGTGGTATCCCCCCAATCAGAAGACGAAACGGAGTTACGCTCCGCCGCGCCGCTAGTGGAGGGGCACAGCCCCTCCCCTCCCCCTTCACCGGGCGGTGGGGTATAAAGGCATGGTCGGGAGCAGGGCGCTCCCGTTCAGTTACCGCTTCGCGTAGCTACCACCGCCGCACTCGCTACACGCCCTACCGCGGCGTAACCTGCTGCGCGCTATAAGAGGACTCCAGACTGCTGCCGCCGACACCAGCTACCGTCACCAGTCGTGACGTATCCGCCGGGCGATCAGCACAGACCTCGGGGGCTACTGCCGCCCTCGCTACACGCCTGGTCAAGGCGCCATCTGTGGCGCACTACAAAGTGACTGCAGACTACCGCCGGCACTTGCTACCGTCACTAGCCGTGACGTATCAGCCAGGCGATCAACGCCGACCTCGGTGGCCACTGCCGCCCCTCGCTACACTCCCGACCGCGGCGTAACCCGCCGCGCGCTACTAGGAGGCTCGAGGTGACTGCGGCCAGCTATCACGTTACGACGCTTATCGCCACTGCGGGCGATAAGGCTCGGCGAGGCAAGAAGGCCGTTAAGAATTATTGTACAGTATTTGTTACGTTGTTCTGTGTATTGGTTATTGGTGAAAGTAAATGGTTATTAAACATTGACTGTTTAACTTACCTTGCATCCTGCAAATACAACATTGGCGACGAGGATATAAGAACAAGACGCGTGAAGAACAATGGAGCAAATAACGCAAGTGATCGCGATGTTGCAAACACAACATCAAGAACAGATGAGAATGTTAATGAAACAATTGGAGATGCAGAAACAACAAGTCCAGCAGATTCCGGTATTTCCACCATATAGTAAAGATCAGGAGGACTGGACAGTTTATATAGAACGTTTTGAGCAGCACTTGGAAGCACATCTAGTGACAAATGAAGCACAGCAGCGTGCACATTTTTGGCGTGTGTGGGGGAAGAAACCTTCATTACGATAAAGAAAATATGCTCTGAAGATCCAAAGAAATTAACATTCAGTCAACTGAAACTAAAACTGGCCGATCATTTTGAAGAGAGAATGCATGTAGTGACCTCAAGATATAAGTTTTTTCAAACGAAACTAAAACCAGGTCAATCACATGCGGAATGGGTGGTAGAGCTGAAAGGTTTAGCGAAATCATGCAAATTTAAGTGCGATAAAAGTAACTGTGGAGAGTCATATGCAAATAATATGATTAGAGATATGGTTATATTACATACCCCGATAAATCAAGTGCGTATAGATGCAATACGAAGAGAAGAACCAACACTGGAAGAAGTGATGAAGATTGCTACAACACACGAAATGGCTGAAAATCTAGTAAAGCAGATGAAGACAACAGAAGAAGTGAGCAAAGTTACAAAGGAGAAAGAACGAGCAGAAGAAAAAGTAAAATCATGCCCAGGTTGTGAAAGTAACCATAAACGAAGTCAGTGTTGGTTTAAAGAGGCAAAATGTAGATTCTGCAAAAAGATCGGACACATACAAAGTGTTTGTTTAAAGAAGAAACAAATGGCGGGCAGAAAACAGGAAAACCCTAGAGAAAACCCAAAGAGTGTGAAACGTAGCACCAAGCAGTCAGAAGAAATGGAGGTAGACCAAATACAGACGGTGAATATGATTTTGAATTCATCACAACGAAGAAAGATAAGAGTGCAATTGGAAATGTTAGGAAAAAATATGGAGTTCCAGATCGATACAGGGGCTACAGCAAATCTAATAAATCTAACAACATATCAAAAGTTAGGTGCACCGAGATGTTCCAGCGGTAAAGCAAAGTTAAAATCATATCAAGGAATAAACATCCCAGTAAAAGGTGAAGTAGAAGTGACTGCAAGATATAAAGGAATACAACGGAAGTTACGTTTTATCATAGTGAACCGATATGATGTACAGAATATATTGGGAATGGAAGGCATAGACTCTCTTGGTTTCACGGTAGAAGATAATGTCATGTCAGTCGACAACACAAGTAAATGTGCAGAAATGAAGAAAATATGTGAAGAGTTTTCCGAAGTGTTTTCAGAAGGCCTAGGTCATTGCACAACATATAAAGCTTACATAACGATGAAAGAAAATTGTCAACCAAAATTTTGTAAAGCAAGACCGGTGCCATTGAATTTGCAAGAGCAAGTAAAACAAGAATTGCAACGATGGGTACAAGAAGGAGTGCTCAAACCAGTTAATAATGCAGAGTGGGCCACTCCAGTGGTAATTATAAAAAGCCAAATGGTAAACTAAGGTTGTGTGGAGATTTTAAAGTTACATTAAATCCACAAATGTTAATAGACCACTATCCTATGCCAAAACCGGAAGAAATATTTGCGAAACTACAAGGTGAATGTTTCACGAAAATAGATTTATCGGAAGCTTATCTGCAGTTAGAGTTGGATGAAGAATCGAAGAAAATGATGGTAATTAATACAAATGATGGTTTGTATCAGTTTCAAAGGCTTCCGTATGGCATCGCCAGCTCGCCCGCGATATTTCAAAGGTTTCTGCAACAAATTACGGAGAAAGTACCAAATTGCGCTAACTTCTTGGATGATATTATTGTTACAGGCAAAACGGAAGAAAAACATAAGCAGAATTTGCGGATGCTGTTACAATTGTTAAAAGACAATGGACTCAAATGTAATTGGGAGAAATGTGAATTGTTTAAGACTTCTATAAACTATTTAGGCCACGTAGTGGACAAGCATGGAATTCGACCAACAAAGGAAAATATTGAAGCAATTACAAGAATGCCAGCACCTCAAGATGTGAAACAACTCAGCTCATTCTTAGGTAAGGTTGCTTATTATTCCAAATTCATTAAGAATAGAGCAATGATCTCGGCACCACTAAACCAGTTACAGAGGAAGAATGTGAAGTTTATTTGGTCGACAAAGTGTGAAAATGCATTTCAGCATCTGAAACAAGAACTGATTAAAGCAACAAGATTGACGCACTACGCGCCAGGTCAACCGCTACTTCTCGCGACTGACGCGTCAGAAAATGGTATTGGCGCTGTGATATCAACGACTACACCAGAAGGCATTGAAGTACCAATTGCATTTGCATCGAAAACATTAAACGACGCACAGAGAAATTATGGACAAATTCAAAAAGAGGCATTAGCAATAATCTATGGGGTGAAGAAATTTCATCAATATCTGTATGGCGCGAAATTTACGCTCATTACAGATCATAAACCACTTACGTCATTGTTCAATCCAAGAAAAGGTATTTCAGAGAGAACGGAGAAGAAACTGAAACGATGGGCAATTTTCCTCTCTGATTATGATTTTGAGATTGTTTATAGGTCAACTTCACAGCACGGCAACGCAGACGCGCTGTCGAGGCTGCCGGCGGGGCCAGACGAGTCATTCGACAAATCGGAAGAAGCCTGCGCGTACATAGACTTTGAGGATGGCGACGCCCTGTTACGATTGCCGCTGGACGCAAAAAGGGTAGCGCAGGTAACACGGGAAGACCGCCTGTTAAAACAAGTAAGTGGTTATTTGAGTAAAGGTTGGCCAACAAGGAAACTAAATCATAGTTCAGCAGACTTAAATCAATTTTTGTTAAAGAAAAACGAGTTATCAATGCAAGATGGGGTGTTAATATATAATTGTGAAGATAACGTAAGAGCTGTAATTCCAAAGAAGCTGCAAGCAGAAGTGTTAAAGTTATTGCATGTTGGACATTGGGGCATTACCAGGACAAAAACGGTTGCTAGAAGATATGTGTATTGGCCGGGGATGTCGAAAGATATAGAAAATTTGATACGTAATTGTAATATATGCAGACAGAACCAGGCAAGTCCGCCGAAGCACTTTTCGAGCTGGCCGAAAGCTGAAAAACCATGGGAGCGAGTACATATTGATTATGCGGGGCCGTTCTATGGGTCAATGTGGTTAGTAGTGACAGATGCCTTTTCACAGTATCCATATGTGTGTGAGACGCGTACCGCAACAACAGAAGCAACAATTCAAATGTTAACGAAAGTGTTTGTAATAGAAGGCTTACCGCAATTGTTGATATCGGATAATGGCGCACAATTCACATCACATTTATTTGAGAAATTTTGTATAGAAAATGGCATTCAACACCTTAGGACAGCTCCATTCCACCCACAGTCAAACGGGGGAGCAGAGAGATTTGTACGCACATTCAAAAGTACCATGATTAAGGCAATGGCAGAAGGAGCTGGTAAAGATAAAGCACTACAACAACTATTAGTAACGTACAGAGCAACTCCAGTAGGTAACGAAGAGAAAAGTCCAGCGGAACGACTGCATGGGAGGCAGCCGAGGACATTATTGGCACTATTAGTACCCGTCAAACGCCCGAAGCAAGTAGTGAATACAACATTCAAAGTCAAAGATAAAGTCTATATTCGGTCGTTTAAATCCTATCCAAAGTGGATTCCAGCAGTGATCCACGAGACTATAGGGCATAGAATGTATCTGGTACAGTCAGAAAGCGGTATCATGAGAAGACACGAGAACCAGATTACAAAAAGGTGGAACATGCATAGAATAGACGACAACCAACAGAAGAGTAATGTTCATTGTAATTTTCAGCCGGCTATAATGCGGATGGCGGAACCAGCCATCACACACGAGCCAGCGGCTCGGCCGGCAACACCATCGGACGACACATCCCGAGGAGGGGTGCGACCAGAGGCGGAGTCATTCGCCGAACCCAGCAGCCGAGACGCGTCACCAGGTCCAGCCCTGCTGCGGAGGTCACGTCGTCATCGTGGGCACCCATATGCCCACAATAAAACGGGGAGGAATGTGGTATCCCCCCAATCAGAAGACGAAACGGAGTTACGCTCCGCCGCGCCGCTAGTGGAGGGGCACAGCCCCTCCCCTCCCCCTTCACCGGGCGGTGGGGTATAAAGGCATGGTCGGGAGCAGGGCGCTCCCGTTCAGTTACCGCTTCGCGTAGCTACCACCGCCGCACTCGCTACACGCCCTACCGCGGCGTAACCTGCTGCGCGCTATAAGAGGACTCCAGACTGCTGCCGCCGACACCAGCTACCGTCACCAGTCGTGACGTATCCGCCGGGCGATCAGCACAGACCTCGGGGGCTACTGCCGCCCTCGCTACACGCCTGGTCAAGGCGCCATCTGTGGCGCGCTACAAAGTGACTGCAGACTACCGCCGGCACTTGCTACCGTCACTAGCCGTGACGTATCAGCCAGGCGATCAACGCCGACCTCGGTGGCCACTGCCGCCCCTCGCTACACTCCCGACCGCGGCGTAACCCGCCGCGCGCTACTAGGAGGCTCGAGGCGACTGCGGCCAGCTATCACGTTACGACGCTTATCGCCACTGCGGGCGATAAGGCTCGGCGAGGCAAGAAGGCCGTTAAGAATTATTGTACAGTATTTGTTACGTTGTTCTGTGTATTGGTTATTGGTGAAAGTAAATGGTTATTAAACATTGACTGTTTAACTTACCTTGCATCCTGCAAATACAACAGTTTATATTAAATACATATCGTGCGTCTTAATGATCACTACTCTTGCAATCCACGATTGGTTAACAGTTTTCTAAATTTTTTAATTTTAATCTGACTTGAAGAAGAGATTGACAATTTTCATGGGCAAAACGTTTATCGCGTTTCGTTTTTCTTGTTTTTCAGAAAATCTTTACGGTTGACTTTGATACTTGAATTTTAAAATACCTTCTTTGTCAGTTTTTACATTGAATTAAAGTTATTTGTGGCGCTCAGAAAATTTCGTACATAAGGACATCATATGATAAATTATAATAAAACATTTGGTAACTATTTTATGAAAATAACAGAAGAGAGATGGTAACTTTCTTTCATACAAAGTTTCAGCAAGCAATATTAAACATTAATAGAACTAACGAGCATCAAAATTGTGCACAATAATTATCATACGTCTTAAATTCTTTCTTAAAAAATAATCATGTTTCCGAAACATAAATTATTTGGATTTGAAATTTTTGAAGTGATAACTACAGTTTGAATAAAGTCGTGGTCTTCCGCGGCCGAAGTCATGTGAATGACAGCCAAGATCATTCATAACTACAGTTTCTTCTTCATCCCATAGCCTCTGTTTGGGGTCTTTTATGATCCCAAGCGCAAATAACGTTTTGCTACACTCTGAAAATTATTCACATGAACTTATCATATTCAGATACGCAATTTATGTCGAGTTTTACAAGTGTTGTAAACTTTCTTGTTTTCTAAGTTTTCTTACCTTGAATTATTTTTACATTTTTATGAGACTGGGTTGCTTCCAAGTTGCTATTGGAAATGCTTCCAAATAGATTCCATGTTACATGTCTAAATTATGTAAAACATTCTTTAAAAAGTGGCAATTTCTGTATTATAATATCATATTTCGGAATAAAAATCTAGCGTAATTGTCTATTACGAGTCAGTAGCCTCGTATCATGCTAGCTTGGTAGACACTTATGTATAGATATGAGGATATGCTAGAATGCTTTCCAGGAAATATTATTGCTTGTTTTCTAGAACTATATAGTAAATAAAGCAAATAAATAGCACTATTGTTTTAATTAATAATTCAAAATAGCAAATACGTGCATGCAACACACGTAAACGGTAAGGTAAAACGTGTGGGATCAAATCTGACCCCAAAGAGAGTTCACGTAAGTAATGGAGAATCAGAATAGAAGGGTTATTTAAGTAAATTTTATGTTTTTCAATTAGTCACACTTTGAATGTGCTTTGAGAAAGGTTAAAACATATTAAGAATCGTTTCATGCAAATATGTTTAATCGAAAGAAATGACAGAGTTGATATATTTTCATATGAATCTCCTTACGTGATGTAGCTAGTAAATAAACTTCTGAACACATTTCTGTTATGTATTTCGCGGCATTTGATAGGTCCTTTTTAAAAGAAAGAGACTGCTGAAGGATGCCCCATTTATTTGAACAAATAGTTAATTAATGTTTTGAAGAATATATATTCAAATTAAAGTGCAACAATGTACAAAATAATTATTTTTTTACATTTACGTAATCCTGCATTTTCTCGAAGTGCATACAACGTTTTTTATGCATGAATCACATTAATAACAGATGAATAAAAATAAGAAAAAATAATTAATCATAAAAACAAGACCCCGAAAAATCCCATCCACTTAAGTCCAGCTTTCCCGGATGGCAAATGGAAGTCACAGAGTTTGAAAATTTCGTTCAAATTATTCCCTGGTGTTCATTGCCCCCCCCCCCGGTGTCCCCGCTTCGCGTTTCGCGGAAAGCGCGGTGCGATGCGTTGCAAATTGCATGATGGGGCACCTGACACCGCCGCGCGCCAGCCCCAAATAATGTAAACGCTAATTTATTATTCATGGGCGCCGAGTGCCGACACCGCCATGACGCAGGTATGAGCGCTGGCCGCCGCTGCAAAATTCGCCAAAGCGGAATTCAACAATTTCGACATATTGAGATTCGTTTTGAATCGCTGCTTTACACATTCTAACGCTTTGTAGCGCCACAATCACTTTGGCAGGGGATGACGGCAAAACTTATTTGTGGCCAATTTGTGGGCACTTCTAGATATTTATAAAAAATTATCTTTTTATATTGATTAACTGCAAATATATTATAAAACTCACTTCATTAATAATAAGTTATTTTAGGTTTCTTACTAGTGAAATATTATTATTGCTGAACTTGATTATTGCGTTTTTCTGTTTAACTTCTTAGCCCAAAAACTACATCACAATTTTTCCATGAAGAATACATTCATATTGACTTCAAGTCCTGTAACTCTCATCTGGATAACAGTTCTCTTTCCAGGGTCTCTTCATGCATTAACCAAATACTGAGATAATTTCTAGCTTTGCTTGGCCTCTCGAGTGCACTACAAGTGTACGGATCCAAGCAAATGGGCATCATGCAATACCTCCGGGAATATATGCTTCTGAAGCCCAAACGATAAACACACTGTTTAATAAAAATATTATGAGAAATATTTGGGGACATTTGTGTTTATTTTGAACTATTATTTGATTTGTCAAACTCGTGACTTTCTTTTCGCTTTCTTTATTTTCTCTTTCATGTTTTTTCACTGGTATCCTTTTACAAACATGCGTTGGTGACGATTTCAAGAGCTTGAATATCCAACCAGTTGAATTTCTGTCTCCACTCTCCACACCCCGCAGCCGTTTCCAGATCTGTTGAGGAGACAAAGGAGAGTTGTGTCCGCCAGCAAACCAATTCAAGACTAGGAGAGGTAATTACGCGCTGAATAATGTGAGGAGATCGCCTACAATTCTGCTCTGACATGAGCACCATGAATACTCTGCTTGGAATTCGCCCTCATAAACCGGAGAGAAGGAGAATGGTAATAGAGCCGCTTACACTGCTCGACATAAGCGCCCCATCTAGAGACCATCACCATGAGTGCTACCTGCTGAGTGCTAGCAGCGATTCAATCGGCGATGTCCCCGCACCCACTTGCGACGTGGGTGAACAGAGAGCAGTGGATGGTCCTGTCCCTCAACTGGATGTACATTAGGGTGTACCAAAGAAATCAAAGTATTTTTTTAACGCATACCCTCTTAATTTTTTGCTATTGAGGCACACTTATATCGTGCCTGACTGTTGCCAAAATTGGCAAACAGAAGCATTGAATAGAAGCAATTTTTATAACGTTGCGTACAAGATCATCAAAATGTTTATTCTGTTATAAAAAAGAAACTTTAAAAAAAATAAAAAATAATATTTAAATATTAAATAGATAAGATTTTGTCATATTCCTCCATTATTTACAAAATAAACATTTTCGTTATTGAATCTTTCCTTATTTACTGAGAATAAACGTTCAAGTTTAATGTTTGGCATCAAGTAGACACGTGAAATTCTTATCCGAACGCAATAATATTTATTATTTGAGTTTTTGAGGCCAAACAGAAAAAGGTATAGAGGGTATGAGTATCTTATTTCGCGAAAAAATATTCTCTTATGTTTTGGGACATCTTAATGTTCATAGATGTGCGGATTGGCGGTTGTTATGCTTTGGGTTGTGCTGACTGTGCTTCATTGCTAACAAATTTTTGTGAGTGTAAAACTGCTGTGACGTATTGACTTAATTTCAGAGAATAATTTCAGACGTAAATCAGGTACTATCCTAAAAATTGAACACACACATGCCAGGGGAGGCAAGGGCTTGCTAGCCCAGCGAAGCGCCGACTCAAATTCTACACTGACACAGAAACTATCGCTGTGTTTAACATAAGAAGATGCCGAAAGTGAGGTCTTTTGGCTAGAACTGCTCTCTCTCTCTCTCTCTCTCTCTCTCTCTATATATATATATATATATATATATATATATATATATTAGTGCATTATTATATTATGTATTCTATTTTAATATGCTGCAAAATATAATATAATATTTATTAATTAAAATCATTCAATAAACTGTAACTTCCAAACTCAATGCCAGTAGACTTTGCAAATTCATCAACGTAGTCTGCTGATTTCTAGTTTGCTATCAATCATATTTTTTATGATTTATATATTCAAATATAAAGTATACGCAGTGCCGAAATATTGATATTCATTCGAATTAATATTTCAACTCTTCTGACAAGAACTGCGGCACTGTTTCTTATTCAATTTCTTTCCTATTCATATTTCAAGCTTTTCTTTCATTCAAACTGGGAATTTTAGATCTGTTGATATTGGAATGATTGAAACTTCAGTGTCTCGTATGTACGTACCTCTTCCAGCACCGAATAAATCAATTGGGACGATATGACACAATACTCTCGTTGTATCTCAGAAAAAATGTATATCTCTCTTTGAGTAGAATTTTCACAAAAAAAAACAATACAATATTAGTAGTAAAAATACCCATGCTGCAAAGAATTTGAAGTTTTATATTACGCAAAAGAATAGAAAACAGCTAAAAAGAGTCGCCCAAAATACGTAAAAAGTTTTTGCATTAAGCATAAACATACAGAAATTCATTCAAATGTTCTGAAACCACGCAGGTCGATGCAATGTACCATAAACAGAATTAAAATGCTTCATTTACAAATGAAGTTTGCTTTGTTTTAAATCATTTTCACATTACAGAAAGAAGAAAAGATTATAAAACGTTCGTAATTACAACAAATTAATCAGAGGCATGAAAAACAATTAATTAGGTTTAAAAAACATTATCGTTTGTGCTCTATCCTCAATATCTTTTTGATTGTTCTAATTCACTTCAAAAATCTGAATCTTTATGTTTGAATTGCGATATACTCAGTGCATTTCCCCAGCCGCAATACGAACCGACGGAGCACAACAAGTGTTTGGGTCGGGTCGTCCTCCCCCCTCCCCCCTGGAGGAGGAGAGAGGTGGGGAATTTATTAATTTACATATTTATTTAACGTCAAAAACAGTTAAAATCTGTATGACGTTCTATGGGGGAGAAGTGCAATATGTGCATAGTTTCTCGAGCTGTGGGATGTCTGTTCTAACTCATATACATATGAAGTTGGATTATGAATATAGTATGTAGCAACGATTTTTTTTCGTTTTAAGAACTGATATAACAATATTTGCTACCGTATAATAAAACATATTTGGCAAGGCAAATCAGCTACAGATTTAGGCTATTATCCATCGGCTTTTATGTGAAGAACTAATTTACTGCCGCATTAAAACAGAAAACGATTATTCCAATATCTACATTGCCGAAACAGCTCAAAAAATCGTACACAGTTCCTGAATCTGCATTTACGTCAAGCTAAATTTCTGTGAAGCTATATTAATTTGAAACTGCATTTATGCGAAGCTGTATGTATGTGAAGCTGCATTTATGCGAAGCTGCATTTATGCGAAGCTGCATTTATGCGAAGCTGCATTTATGCGAAGCTGCATTTATGCCAAGCTGCATTTATGCCAAGCTGCATTTATGCGAACCTGCATTTATGCGAAGCTGCATTTATCCCAAGCTGCATTTATGCAAAGCTACATTTATTCGAAGCTACATTTGCGAAGCTACTGGCATAAGTCATGTATTTTGTATGGGAAAATTGGTATCAAGCGTTGTTGTTACGTTGGGATTGTGCGTACACAGAACGTTGAAAGTCAAAGAATACGCGTTGTTAAGACAACAGGTCAAAAGTATAGGATTTCATGGTCGATGTGGGAGTAGTGTTCTTTTGCGAAGCATGGCCCCGAGAAATTGGCAAGGCATACGAAGAAAATGGCAAGATGACTTTGAAAGTCGGGATTCTGAAGAACGGTCGAAATGATCACTTCAGCCGATACAAATATTATTTCAGTCATAGTAGAGTAATAACTTAATAATAGTGAAGCAGGAACTTACAATTAATTGAATGATTTTTATATTGTACACGTTAGAATTCAAGGGTATCAGTTTAACTTGCAGTGTAATTTATAACGTGTAATTTAAATGAAAATGGACTCTGTGTCCAAGGAAATTATTTTAGAATAGAGCCGGAATATTTTTATCCGTATAGATAGTCTCGATTAGGTGTTTAGTCTGAAGTACAGGCTGGACAAGTCGCGTTCACGATTTATATTATGTTAATTTATCAAATAGTACGAAAGTATTGAATAAGTAATTTAGATCATTCTGGTAACAGTGGTAAACTTTTAGCACTGTTAGAGCATATTACGATCGGAGGGACATCAACAAGAACATCTTAATGATGACCTTCCGAAGCCACCCGAGAAATCGTCCGAGAAGTCATGTCAGTAAGCTTCCGAACTTTATTCAGAAAATCGTATGCAGATTTTTAATGTTGTACGGGGAAAATGTATTGATATCGTTAAAGACCTCAATATAAAGTTGTAATAATTTCAGAATAAGCATTAAATTCTATTGAGTTGAAAGAAAAGGAAAGGCTGATAATTTATAATAGTTGTCGTCAGTTCAATAACAGGTTTAAACCAGTAGAACTTCCAGAAATCGCAATTGTGTACAGAATTTCACGTTAACGTATAAACAGATACAAAGTAATCTGTTATATATCGAATACCACGAACAAAGTAAAATTAAAATAGTTGCGAATAAATATTGGGAGAGCTAATGAGCATACCAGGGTAAACTAAAAGAAATGAAATTAATCATAACAGTGATAATGAAATATTAATCGGGCAACAAAGAAAGGTAGATACGAATATTTCATAAGATTTCGAAAGATAAGTAAAATAGGAATATTTCATCAATTAAATATAAAAAGAAATAGGGTGGGTATTTCTCACTACATTTATGTGAAGCTACACACACACATATATATATATATATATATATATATATATATACATACATATATATATATATATATATACATACATATATATATATATATATATATATACATATATATATATATATATA
Organism: Teleogryllus occipitalis; assembly: GCA_011170035.1. Lineage (NCBI taxonomy): Eukaryota > Metazoa > Arthropoda > Insecta > Orthoptera > Gryllidae > Teleogryllus > Teleogryllus occipitalis. The sequence continues at coordinate 1,928 of BLKR01006677.1, read as the reverse complement.
TATATATATTTATTTATGTGAAACTACTTTTATAGGTAGTATTTACGCAAGGCCAAGAGGGAAAGGGCGAACTGGTGTAGGGCGGAGCTGGAAGGAGAGAAAGAGAGCACGAGGCGCGGCGGGGTACGACCTGGTGGGGTGGGCGGGGTCGAGAGGAGATGCACAAGACGTCACGAGGCATAACAATTCATAGAGTAGTTGGGTGGAGCCGAGAAGGGTAGAATGGGGGATATGGCAAAAGGCGGAATGGGGAGGGGCGGGACGCGTAGAGTTTAGTTGAAGAGCGGGTGAATGGCGGAGCGGAGAGACGCAATGCAGGGAGATGTGGGTCGGGGAGGAACCGGGCGGACAAAAGCTTGGCAAGGAGAGATGTGGTGAAAAGACGGGGAGAAACAGGATGGGGAGAAACAAACATGTGAGGGGAGTAGCTTGACGTGGAGAACTAAGTTGAGATATGGCGGGACAGAAAAAGTATGATGTGGGGCAGGGAGATGTGGGCGGCGAGGTATGCGACAGGGAGCTGCGTGGCGGGGAACTGTGTGACAGGGAGAGGGGTGGTGTGAAGAGATGCGGCGGGGAGACGTCAGCCGGGCGAGAGGCAAGCGGTGGTTAGGTGCTGGGAGGCGCGACGTGGGATGGCACAAGATGGAGTGCGGTGGCGCTGGGCGACAAGAAACGAAGAAGGCAGAATGGACAGGTTTGGGATCTTATCCCAATTATTCTGAAACCTGCAAGTGGTTCAGAACGAATGCGTCAAATCTGGGAAATGCGCCCCTCGGTACATTCCTATAACTGAATTGCATCGCGAATTCTCACTTTCACTGCTCATTGATCATATGAAAAAGGCGAGGGGCGAGGCGGGATCAGGCAGGCAGACGAAAGACCAAACAGTGTCCCCTTCTTATACTCGCTCTTTCCATTCACAAAATTTACGTATTTATCTGTTACCAGCAATTATTCAGTATTTTAAATTAATGAAATCTTATTATTCTGCCGACAAAACAAGAATAAATTCATTAATATTACTACGCCAACAAAAATGAAAGTGTCCACTGTTATAACATTGTCTTTTTATATTTACGTACTTACATAAAGTCTTCGCGAATCCAAATAATTAATGAAAAAATGTATCTGTCTGTAATTTCAAACCAACTGTCTTTTTAATCAATTAATATTTTGTTCGTCAGTTTGTTCAGAATAATTTAGTCATGGCCAAACAGATTTCGATGCTGCAATCATTGAAAGGTTAAATGTTTCGACCTCTGGCTACTTATTTATCATACAATAGAAAATAATAAATTAATAAGGTTTGTTTGTTATTTAAAACAATCCTATTCCGATCTTAATGAAATTTTGTAGAAATGACCTTCAAGAATAATAAAAAGGTATTGTCTGTAAATAAGATTTTATAGAATGCGCGTCTATCCTCTTTATATTGTCGTTCTGACCCTTGTTCACAAAAGGGAAGATCAAAATTGTAATTGGACGTTTGCCAGGAGTAAGCAAGAATGCATACGTTTACAACTGCCCTAAGCGGCGAGGATAGTAACTAACGTGGCAGGCTCAGAAGGGGCATGGTGGGCCAGGTGAGCTAAAATTATTATGATTCTTAAACATTCGGACAGCGCTGTACCTCCAGTAGTGCGAAATAAAAACATTAAACCTCCCGTCTTCAAATTTTCAGAAGCTTAAAAGAAGTGTATACTTCCAGCAAAAAATATGTTAAACTTGTCTCATTTCTTGAAATAACAAGCATTAATTCAGTGGAGTAATTCTATGTACCCCAAACCATCGTATTACTTCATCTTATGAACCATTTGCTTAATAGTAGTATTGATTTTTTTGTACGGGAAATATAAGCAAAAGAAGAAAGTGTTAGTTACAATATGTAGGGCAATGTTCAAATATTATTGATTATTTTGTAATTG
>BLKR01006676.1:0-52543 GCA_011170035.1 Teleogryllus occipitalis | reverse complement strand
AATTGGTGAGCGGGAAGCTTAGAGCCAGGAGACGGACATAGGATACTGTTTATCCCGTTCGACAGCGTTCCTGTGTGAGAACGCACGTTTTTGCACGTACGCAGTGCAATAAGGATAGTACAATTTCTCACAGTGAGTGCGACGCGAGAAAAAGATGGGACCGGCTGTTAAGGCGGAACAGAGTTCGCCGGGTCAGCTAGTCTATATATATAAAAAAGTCGTGTTAGTTACACTATTTATAACTCAAGAACGGCTGTACCGATTTGGCTGAAAATTGGTGAGCAGGAAGCTTAGAGCCAGGAGACGGACATAGGATGCTGTTTATCCCGTTCGACAGCGTTCCTGTGTGAGAACGCACGTTTTTGCACGTACGCAGTGCAACAAGGATAGTACAGTTTCTCACAGTGAGTGCGACGCGAGAAAAAGATGGGACCAGCTGTTAAGGCGGAACAGAGTTCGCCGGGTCAGCTAGTATATATATAAAAGAAAGTCGTGTTAGTTACACTATTTATAACTCAAGAACGGCTGTACCGATTTGGCTGAAAATTGGTGAGCAGGAAGCTTAGAGCCAGGAGACGGACATAGGATGCTGTTTATCCCGTTCGACAGCGTTCCTGTGTGAGAACGCACGTTTTTGCACGTACGCAGTGCAACAAGGATAGTACAGTTTCTCACAGTGAGTGCGACGCGAGGAAAAGATGGGACCGACTGTTAAGGCGGAACAGAGTTCGCCGGGTCAGCTAGTCTATATATATAAAAGAAAGTCGTGTTAGTTACACTATTTATAACTCAAGAACGGCTAAACCGATTTGGCTGAAAATTGGTGAGCAGGAAGCTCATAGAGCGCCCGGAGACGGACATAGGATACTGTTTATCCCGTTCGACAGCGTTCCTGTGTGAACGCACGTTTTGCACGTACGCAGTGCAATAAGGATAATTACAATTTCTCACAGTGAGTGCGACGCGAGAAAAAGATGGGACCGGCTGTTAAGGCGGAACAGAGTTCGCCGGGTCAGCTAGTCTATATATATATAAAAGAAAGTCGTGTTAGTTACACTATTTATAACTCAAGAACGGCTGAACCGATTTGGCTGAAAATTGGTGAGCAGAAAGCTTAGAGCCAGGAGACGGACATAGGATACTGTTTATCCCGTTCGACAGCGTTCCTGTGTGAGAACGCACGTTTTTGTACGTACGCAGTGCAACAAGGATAGTACAGTTTCTCACAGTGAGTGCGACGCGAGAAAAGATGGGACCGGCTGTTAAGGCGGAACAGAGTTCGCCGGGTCAGCTAGTCTATATATAAAAGAAAGTCGTGTTAGTTACACTATTTATAACTCAAGAACGGCTATACCGATTTGGCTGAAAATTGGTGAGCAGGAAGCTTAGAGCCAGGAGACGGACATAGGATACTGTTTATCCCGTTCGACAGCGTTCCTGTGCGAGAACGCACGTTTTTGCACGTACGCAGTGCAACAAGGATAGTACAGTTTCTCACAGTGAGTGCGACGCGAGAAAAAGATGGGACCGGCTGTTAAGGCGGAACAGAGTTCGCCGGGTCAGCTAGTCTATATATAAAAGAAAGTCGTGTTAGTTACACTATTTATAACTCAAGAACGGCTGTACCGATTTGGCTGAAAATTGGTGAGCAGAAAGCTTAGAGCCAGGAGACGGACATAGGATACTGTTTATCCCGTTCGACAGCGTTCCTGTGTGAGAACGCACGTTTTTGCACGTACGCAGTGCAATAAGGATAGTACAATTTCTCACAGTGAGTGCGACGCGAGAAAAAGATGGGAGCGGCTGTTAAGGCGGAACAGAGTTCGCCGGGTCAGCTAGTCTATATATATAAAAGAAAGTCGTGTTAGTTACACTATTTATAACTCAAGAACGGCTGTACCGATTTGGCTGAAAATTGGTGAGCAGGAAGCTTAGAGCCAGGAGACGGACATAGGATACTGTTTATCCCGTTCGACAGCGTTCCTGTGTGAGAAGGCACGTTTTTGCACGTACGCAGTGCAATAAGGATAGTACAATTTCTCACAGTGAGTGCGACGCGAGAAAAAGATGGGACCGGCTGTTAAGGCGGAACAGAGTTCGCCGGGTCAGCTAGTACCCAATATTAACGCAAAATAAATTCTACAATTCTATTTGAAATGTGTGCGGAAGCCTGAAGATTGTTTGAGAAAATGCGACAAGTAGCATAATATCCCCAAAACCAGTACAAAGCAATAAGCAGATCGGGGGTACATACAAAGTCATGCTTCAGGAACACGTGTGCAGGCACATGCGGAACTTTTACCAGGGGTTTCGCAAAGCACCCGCCCGGTTTGCAGGAAGCTTCTAGGAACATGTGAAGTACAGCACATTAAAATGATACCACACAATTATTACACCGTACACTAGAAATATGTACGAATTTATAAAATTAACCGAAAATAAATATAACAATTCTATTTAAAAACATTTACGAAAATCCGGAGTACATTATACAGAATGAGTCACGTAACATTAGAACCTCCTGCAGTTTTTGAACGGTTGAAGTTATTGCAATGCAGTTTTCATAGAAATGTATGAGAGAATGGGTCTAATTAATACATACATTTATTTCTATTTTATCATTTGTATTTTTCGGGATATTGAGGTAACTTTGTTGTTTAAATGGCTGTTCTTCTATTAGTTAGAAATAATAACACGAATTGTTGCTCTCTTATAACAAAGAAACAATATTCAATGTTATTATTTACTTTGTAGTTTCTTGATCAAGTTTATACTCTTTGCGACTAGTCGTCTCTGAATCAATTACTTTTTCTAACATCCACGTGTGCGTCTCGTTAGAGATCTGCCTTATCGATCCGCTCATCATTCGATTTAAGCGCCAAATTTAGTTAGGTTAGGGATACCTCCCTTACATATATATGTATATTTAGTTTATTATGACGAGCATAAAAAGACGAATCCTATGATATACACATAGTTGTATGTTAGATAAGCATTTTCTTGAGTAATTTTGATTTTTACGACTCGTTTTTAACGGATATTTTACCGCTTCTAGCACGTGCTAGAAGGGAAAAGAGTGCTGCGCGATCTTGGTTGGTGGACTGTTACATTCAAAGTATACGTTAAACACGAGTCGCAATAAAATCAAAATTACTCAAAAAACGCTTCTCTAACATACTATTATTTATATATATATATATATATATATATATATATATATATATATATATATATATATATATATATAATTGTATTCGTCTTTTTATACTCGTCATGATAGATACCACAATATGTGGAGTTCCATTTGAAAAAAAACTAGTTTCCTCAATCTCTCTTAAAAAAATAAGTGATAAAATCGAAACGAATACATATATCAATATAGCCTCATTCCCTCCTGCACTTTCGTGAAAACTGAATTGCAATAACTTCAATTGTTCAAAAATTACAGTAGGTGCTAAAGAGTCGTGACTCATCCTGTATAACATGCATCAAATACCGGATAGCAAGAACCAATGTCTAGCACTGCGCCATCAGATCGGGAGTAAGAACAGGGCGCCGCGTCGCATCCACTCCGCGTGCATAGCCCCACGCGGGCAAGCGGGGGCGAGCGCGGGCGAGCTTGCCAGAGGTTTCGCGAAGCGCCCGCTCGGCTCAGAAGCGGCTCCGAGAAACGCGGGAATCCGATTCGACACATCTTGTATTGATTTTCCAGTTGGAGCAAGTAGCAATTTGAGGGGAACTCCCAACGACTAACGACGTCTGCTGCGGTATCAAGTTCGAAGCTTCGATTTATGATTTGCCTGCTCTCAGGAGAGCACAAATGTACACTGCATGCCTCCAACTGCCCCTGGTTTCTGGGAGTTCGTGGAGAAAGTGTAGTGTCATCTAATTCAATATGCGGGTTAAAATGGGCTCAGTTGGGCTAAAAAGAGTTAAACGAACTTGAAAGAATTCAGATAAATTTTAATTTAAAAACTTAAAACAAAAATGCTTGTAAATTTATTTTCCTCATTTTCGTAAGTAGTAGCTTGGTTAACACCTTACAAAACCATGCAGATTTTTTGTTAGATAAGTTGTTATCATAATGATTGATACATAATTATATTTACATAGGACTAGGAAATGAGATGGTAATAATTTCTAATTCAATTCGAACGTGTATTGTGAAGAAAATTGAAGATGACTGTAAGATTTCATCAAACAAACATCGTTAGAAGTGTCATATTTTTTAGTTGTTTTTTACATCAACATTACATCCTATGATATGCATGGCTGACACCCAAAACTCACGTAATAATGTATTATCATCAAAATTATGAAACTTTGAAGTAAAATACGTCTAATTAAGTATGAATAATTTTTATATAACTAGCTAAAATACCCCTCATTGCCCGGATATATATATATATATATATATATATATATATATATATATATATATATATATCCGGGCAATGAGGGGTATTATATATATCTATATATTTGTGTGTGTGTGTGTGTGTCTGTGTGTGTGTGTATACATATATCACAATTTTCTATTTGCTAAGAAAATAAATTAATTCTAGGTATCATGTATCCTCACCCTATCCTTCCCTGCCTCGCCCTAATCCACCCTGACCTCCCCATCGCCCGTCATTCCCCGTCCCATCCGATCTCAGCTCCCCCGTCCAGCCTCATCTCGGCCCTTCTCACCTGCTCTGTCCTGCCCTGCCCGTCTCCTCCGCCCCGTTCACCCTCGCCACGCCCTGTCCAACCATACCGTTGTGGGAATTCTGATTCGGTGTTGTTGACGTTCTTATGCGATAAAATAAAAGAGGTCGTCTTCGTCAACAAATCAACACTTTGTCATACTATGTTGACGAAGATGACCTCTTTTATTTCTTTGCAACCCTACCGTGTTTGTTACGATCATCGTTTTCACGGGCAGCTGTAAATAAATACGTTGTTGGGAACTCCCGACAAACTACTAGTAAAAAGTTTGACCTTCAAATGCTAATTGCGCTATCGAAATAAATCGAAGGCTTAATTTATTTTTTCGTTTAGTTATATAAATATGCTCATTGATTCCATGAAAAATTCTTAATTATCTCTATATTAATAGCACGCGTGATATTAAAATTCCACCGTGCAATTACAGTTTCACACCTACCAATCAGAATTCATAAAAGGAGTCAAATCGTTTAATTAATAAACTATAACACAGAAGTAGCCAACATATTTCTAGTCCTTCATGAAACATGAACAAAATGTGCACCAGAGATTACGTGCTACATATCACTCATGCAATTATACCCCTCTTCATTCACTATTGGCGCATTTCCTCGCCATGTTCGAGATATTTGCGAAAAACTGAAAGAGTGCACAAGTTAAGTTTGTTTATCACACCAATATTCTAAACGATTAACTTTTTAAAGACAATTGATTCTCGGCCCATTGACCCTTAATCTTCCCTCGCTAGTCTAAAGTGAAAATGTGAAACTTTTAATGTTTCTCTGAAAAAATATAAAATAAAATGCGAATTCGTACGTACTCTGACGCACAAGAATATAGTTAATTTACTCTTGTCGGACTTCTTTGGCAAATGATAAGGAACAACGTATTTTTTAATTACTTGAGGGATTTTGAATTTTTTTCACTTCTTTCAGATAAAAAAATCAACAACCCACAAACAAGCGGTTAATCAAAGATGAGCTCTGAGATATGAATACTCTGAACCTTTAACGTTCTATAATAATGTGAAAGGCTACTTATTTTTGAGAAAAGTGTCAATTAGAGATAAAAACTCCTTTAAAAATATCACTTTCAATTATATCATAAGGCAGAGAAGAGAAAAAATTTCAATTATAAAAAGTCCAGCGTAGACCTTTCAAATATTGCAATGTATTTCCTCTGAAACAATACAATGCTTCTGTTGAGGCTTCAAAATAGCTTGTTTTTTGGAAGAGCAACAGACGATGATTCGGGTTAACAACAAGACCCCTGCCTCGCATCGGATTCTCAGAAATAATCAACAATACGAAATGGTTTCTCTCGCTGGTTCCCAGTATCTGGCGCAATCTCGCGAGCCTCTATGAAAGCAATTCAAACTTTTCAAAGCAGTTTGTCCTTCCAAAGAGTTTCATACGAAAGACGTCTTTGCCTTTCTCTCTGAAAGCCAACCCGCGGTTTTTACAGAAAAAATATAAGTCCAACGCTGGACGTTTAGAATGTATACCCTTTTCTGTTTCTCAGCGTCAAGAAATTGTTATAAATGATAGAATTTCAAATACGGCGCCAAATTTGAATTAATTTTGGCCACCTATGTGCCAACAGCTTCCATAGATTAATTTTGCATTTGGTAAGTGAAGAAATGACAATATCAGCGTAAATTCAACTTGTAAACTTTGCATATAGAAAAATCAGACAAACTACCGATGATAAATGTACGAACCAACTGCGGTAGGTCAGGTTTTGTTTAGTTCAGCCAGTAGTAGTTGTATGTCTCGTGTCTCAACATACGCAACGAGCGTATAAATAAAAGAAAATTCGGTTGAAAAATGTTTACACTAATTTCAAGGAATGACCAAGCAATCTCGAATTTAAGTCTAAAACCTTCATATAGAAAAACCGAAATCACTAGTGAAATAGTGTATTATGAAACTATTTTATGTAAAGCTTTATTGCGTAAATATTTTGAAAACGAGCGAAAATAAGAGCAAATTTGCACAAATACAATAAAGTAACATGATCATCGAGTTACATACGTTATTTTTTGTTAACATTATTACAAATTTATAACAGAATAAAAGTTAATTTTTTGAACTTTTTTATAAGTCAGTGGTATTTGGCATCGGCTCTGTCTCATTTATCGCTACTCTCCGACTACTCGCTCGCTGTAATATGGCTGAATTGGTAATGACGCAATCATTCGTGCCAAAAAACGACAAATACGTCATAATCTGTGGTCTAATATGCCGTTTTTGAAAGATTTTTTTGCACAGAAAAAGGTTTATACACAGTCTGTTCGAGTTCTGGCGCGACTGATTTTTTTTAAATTTATACTGCCACCCTATCTGCTTGCAAATGATAACGTTATAAAGTTTAAAATTTCAACTATTGCCGCTCATAATTTCGCAGAGTCATTTGCAATATGTCGTGAGTCACATCGCGAAAGGAACAGTGCTATGTTGAGGCTCGTTGGAAAATGGCGGTGGAGCAGCGAGCAAACACCGAGTTCTGTTTTCCAATTGCAGGCAAAGACATGACTGAAACTGCTGAAAAGTACCCAAATTTTATAAGAAACTGTGACAGGTGATGAGACATGGTGCTTCCAATGTGAATCACTTACAAAGCGAAAAAGTCTGGAATGGTTGAGCCGGAAGAAGAAAAAAGCCATCGTAAGTTCGCATGCAGAAAAGTGTGAATCATTGCTGACAGTGTTTTTAGATTCCAAGGGAACAATTAATAGAGTGTTAGTACCGGAAGGTCAAACAGTAAACTCAGAATAATATTTAAATATCTTAAACCGATTTTGGTCAATATTAGTCGAGTGCGGACTGAATATTGAGATCAAGGCTCTTGGTCGTTTCTACATGACAATGCCTCTGTCCCACAAGTCTAAGAAAGTATGTGATTTTTTACTAATAAATGCGTCTTTGTGCACGAATATCAAGCTTATTCGCCAGATCTTCCACCCTGCAACTATTGGCTGCTTACAAAATTCAAGATATCGTTGAAAGGAAGGCGTCACAAGACCATAAGGAACTTTCTTGAAAGTTCGACAGCGTTCTTATTTATAATTCCAAATGACTACAGTAAATGCTTTGAAAAATTTTGAAATCGTTGTTAGCAGTGGGTTGAGTCAAATGAGAAGCAGTTTTATTAAAAAGGCGAAAATCAAAACTATATTGGCGTTTTTCTATTTTTTATTGAACCAGTCGCACCAGAACTCGGATGTCGGTATACAAAAGATAAATAAATGTAGCGATTACAGTTGGTCCCTAGTGTTAAGGCAGCACTTGTGACAGGAGCACATCTCGTTCCAATTACCTATTTTGATGCTTGGCGCAACTAGTGTCGTGAAAGTAAACTATTAGTATTATGCGCTCTAAATTTTCTTAGAGTCGACTCTCTCAAAACCTGAACCACCACGTTCCTTCAAGGATATTAAATATTATTGCACTTGTTGGGTTTTCTCCTGTCAAAACATTGGTACACGAGTGAAATATGTATTCGAAAATCAATTACTTCTAGTAAAAAAGTATAACAAAACAAGCACTATCAAATGAAGTGGAGGACTAATATGAAAAATCAGGTGTGTAGTTCTTCTAAAAGGGCGTTGGGTTATTGGAGTGAAACTGGACGTGCCTCCTTGCTCAACGGATCTTCTGGCGTCTCCCTTCACGCTTGTTTGCACAATGCATCTTCAGGTAAGCGCTCGTCGGACAAACGATCCCAGAATAGGAAACGCGAAGGCGCTGATGTCAAAGGTCACACCCAGACGCCACACTGAGAACGATGCGGATATTATGGTGTGAGTAATGAAAGGCCAGAAGGTCGGGAAATTCTGCTGCTTGTGGAACGGTATGCGGTGCGAGGAAGAGGCGGGCCAGTTAAGTGCTGATTGTGAGATTTATTAAAACAGGTGAATTCGGATCAAAGACTTAAGGTAATGAAAGCAGCAGTAGTACAAAAGTATGGGATAGAGAAAGGAACGCTAAGCGTAAAAAAGAAATGAGGGAAGGGATGATAAAGCGAAGAGAGAGAAACAGAAAAAGGAGGCAAACAGGGTCTATAAAAGGGATGACAGCGAATCCCAGAGTACCCAATGAACAGTAAGTCGGAGGAACATAGTATGAGTCTAGAGAGGGTAAAATAGAGCAAAAACTAGAAGGAAACAATAATACAATATCGTAAGAGAGGTGACAAAGGAAAGAAAACTAAAAATGAGGCGAAGCATGCAAAAGATAGGCGATGTGAGTGAAGCGAGATTGAAGAGAAATGATGGTGAGTACAGTAAGAAGAAATGGGCGGGCGAGGCGGTGACGGATGAAGCGGGATGACTGGCAGCAGGGAAGATAGAAGTGAAGTACGGCATGGCAGGCATGGAATAGTACTGACGGGAGTGGGCGGATTGGGCGGGCAAATGTGAAGAGGGCGGGATATTGCGGAGCGAGAGAAGCTGAGTGGAAACTCGCGGGGATGATTAGATTGATTGATTGATTTTTCGTGTTTCCGGGCACGTCAACTGCTTCGGTCATTAGTCCCGTTACTGTAGTGCATGTTTTTTTCGCGGGAGATGGCGGTGATCTTCACCAGCTGGATGGCGAGATCCGGCGCCGACCTACCGTCGGCTAGTGGGGTTTCCCCCTACCCAGGACTCTCCCACCAGCGGGGCACCGCCCCAGCCGGGATAAACTCTAAGCTCCCGACCGGTCTCCCGGAATATGTGGTAATGTAGTGCATGTTAGTGTAAGTGTGTGTGTAAGGGGAGAGGATAGGACAAGGAAGGGGAAGGACAGATCGCGCGCGGTCCGTGGTCCGTTTGTTAAGGTACTGCTCCGGCATTCGCCTGGTGTTGATCGGAGAAACCACGGAAAAATTCCGATCAGAGCAGCCGGCCGCTAGAATTCTCCTCCAGACAGCGACTGAATTCGACCTAGCTGAAGAGGTAGTGTCGAAAATCCTGCCGCCGTGGGGAGTGGGAGCCTAGGACCTCCCGGTCAGAGGCGCTGAAGTGGCATCAGTTGATGCACTGAACTACCGTTCCCGGTGCGGGGACGATTAGAGAAAGCGGGGTGGGGGCGGGTTGGATTGTGCAGGCGCGTCTCTGAGAGTCGGGCGGAATTGTTGGCCGGTCGCCGTGGAGCAAGTGTGGGAGACGAGTCCGGGAGAAGCTTGGACAGGTGGGACGGAGGGACGCCGGGGAAACAGGACGAAACCGAAGGAGACGGCGGTGCGGGCTGCCAAGAAAAGACAACCGCGCGTTGGTGAGAAATTCGACAGGCAGCAACTGTGTCAGTGCGGGGCGGTGCGAGAGCAGTTCGGGGCGGTGCAGAGGCGGAGGGAGTGCGGCGAGAAGGGGTTGAGAGGGTGATGAGGGGCCGTGCCGGTGGCACGCGGAGGCGATGGTGGGAGGGTGCGAGAGCGGGGCGAGGCGGAGCTGGGCGAGGCGTTGCGCGGGGGATGGGATGTGAGTAAGGGCGTAGGGTGGGGCAGAGAGAAGCGCGAAGGCGCGGGGCGCTGTGGGTGCGGAATGAGGTGTTGTGGCCAGCGAGACAGAGGGAGGGGCTGGGTGGGGCGTACCACGATGGGGTGGGTGAGGAGGAGCCTGGTGGGGTAAGGCGGGGTGGGGTGGGGTGGGGCGGAGCGGGGCCAGGAAGGGCGGGACGGGGCAGAACGGGGGGACGGGGTGGGGCGAGAAAGGGTGAGGCGGAGCGGGCCGGGCGGGGAGGGGCGGGGTGGTGACGTGCGGTGTGAGTAGGGGCGGTGGGCGGCGGCGCCGCAGACAAAGGTGGAGAATAGCTGGAGCGGGAAGGCGGGGAAAGGGAGGCACAGAGAGGGTGGTCAGAGGCAGTTGAGAAGGCAGTGAGGTGCTGGGCCGATGCTGGCCGGTGGTTGTTCGGAGGCGGTGTTGGGAGGGTGCGAGAGCTGGGTGGGGCGGAGCTGGGCTGGGCATTGAGTGGAGGGTAGGATGTGGGTAAAAGCGACGGGTAGGGCAGGGAGGAGCGAGAAGGGGCGGGGCAGTGTGGGTGCGGAACGAGGTGTTGCGGCCAGCGAGACAGAGGGGAGGGGCGGGGTGAGGAGAGTAGGGGCGGAGGGGGCGGCGCCGCTGACGAGGGTGAGGAACGCCTGGAGCGGGGGTGGGGCTATGGAGGGGGCGGACGTGCCGCGCCGTCGTCCTCGCCGCCGTCCGTCTGTCCGCGACGCGGCGTGACGGAGCGGGCGCGCGTGCCTGCTGCCGGGGCCTCTCGAACGCCCGTGATGGATCGCCACCCCCGCCCCCGCCCATGCTCTTCGTGAGGCCACGGTAGCCACGCCAGGAAACACCCTTCCATTCTTCCCTGTTTATTATCTACCGGGCCTTGAGAATTATTTTGTATGCAACTTCAAAACATTGTATTAATATGATTTTATTAATTAATGATCAATTTGTTTCTGACAGACTACTTTTGCAATGAAGGTCTGATTCAAGTGGTTAATGTAAATGTTCATAGTGGTATCATATCGTAAACCACATATTGATTCTAGAACTTTCTTGTCTGAATATTGATGACAGGGTCGAATAATGTGGAGTGTATAATTTGTTTTTACTGTTTATAGAATTCGTAGCTAGTATTTATTTATTTATTTACTTATTCGTTTATTGCACTTTCAAAATATAGCTGAGAGCTAAGTTTATTCACTCAATTCCAGTTGGTCAGAGTGAGAGTCAGTTTATTCACATGATTCACACAATTCCACAAACATTGGCTGGAAATCGAACCCGCGTCCTGGCGGTTGGAGGCGCAGGCACGTCATGAAACCTCCACGCTCTCTGTAACTAATACATGTGTTTTTTATTTGTTTCTTGTGATACGTTAGAAAACGAATAAATCAACCAATGGGCTAAATGCTTACGATTTTTAAATAATGTTCAATGATTAAAGTACAATGACACAGTGTGGTTAATTCCCGTCGATTTTGTAAATAAGGAGTGAAGAAAAAATGAATTTCCAGGAATTTCGTCTTCGGACATAGTAAAAAAATCCCATTTTTCAGATTATTCACTTGAGAAAAGAAATTGAAAAGTGTAATTATTAAAGTCTTGTATTAATTCTGATTGTGTAGTGCCAAAAATGTTTTGTCAATATTGACAGAAACATCAGTTATTTAATTTAAAAAGTAATGATGAATAAATTCCAATTATGTAGCAATAAAATACTAAAATACATATTTTCTATACTCTGACTTCGTCATATTAAATATAAAAAAAAGAAAAAATCAAATATTAAAACGTTGTTTAGTGCATTTAAAAAATGTCCGTCCAGTAATATGTGTGTTAATTAATTTAACTTACATTTGTATGTGCTATGTATTTATTTATTATTTAAATATTCAGTTAAAGAATGCTAAAGTTTTATTTTTATAATGTTTTTTCTTTTATATTAAATGTTTGAATTTTTTATCTTTAATATTCACTGTTTGTATATTATTATGCCGCTCAGACTAGCCTTACTTGTAACTCCTTACGGCATTAATGGTGCTCTGATGAGAAGATCACAATGTTCACCCGTTGAGTCCATTCACACAGCAAGCAGAGCCCCTAGATCGCTTGGTCGCTTCTAGAGGAACATCTGAGACGTCGATGCGAGAGCTTCACGAAGCTGGGGAATACACATACGACATTGGAAAACAATATACTGATGACAGTAAAATATATCGGGGTTTGAAAAAGGTAGTAGATAAAGAGATGAAGAGCACAATTTACGGCCAAAAGACAATTATGCGCAGCGTAGGGGAAAGGAAGGACGGATGAATGGAGAGGTATACATACAGACAGACACTTTGGCTAAGGAGAGAGAGAGAAGATGAGGGGAGAAGATGAACTTTAGGGAGACAGATGGATGAGTGAAGAAATAGAGGGAAATGGGATTATCAAGGAGAAGGAAGGAGGGAAACCAGTTGAGTAGGGAATGAAGAGGACACAGAGTCCAAAATGAACGATCAGAAGAAAGGATAGAAAGTAGATAAAGGTTCAGTAACGTAGAAAGTGTGGGGAAGCATATAGATTGGGACAAAAGACAATTAACAAGGAGAGGAGAGCAAAGGAAGATACGGTAAATACAGAAAAATGACAAGATGAGCGTTGAAGAGCACGCGGGTTACGTCAAGAGGTACAGTAGAGAGAAATTGGACCATCAAAGGGAGGAGGCCAGGAAAGCAGTTGAATAGGGAATGAAGGTGATAGACTAAAATGAAGGATCAGAAAAAAAAGAATAGAAAGTAGCTAAGGGGTTAATAAGATAGTGTGTGGAAGGATAAAGGTTGGTAGATCGACTGCAAGAAAATGAATGAGCAACGAAGAGAGCAAGGGAAATATAGGAAAAAGGATAAGATGATCGCAGCAGAGCGGGAGGGATAAGTGCAGAGGTAGAGGGAAATGGGACCATCAACTGGGCGGGGGAGGGGAAAGCGGTTGAGGGGCGCCTTGCTCGATTGTTTCCGTGCGACGGCGGCGGGGGAGGGGGCGGGGCCGGAGATCGATCGGGTGGGGGAGGGCGGGGGTGTCTTCCGCCGCTAACGGGGCGGAAGCCGCGGTCCGCGACCTAACGAGGGGCGCGTCGCGGCCGCGCGGGGGCGTGGGGTGGAGGGGGAGGGGAGGGGAGGGGAGTGGTGGCCGTAGCGACGGAGGCGCCTCCCAAGATCGCCCGACCGCCGCGACGAGATCACTCGCCTGACGAGATCACTTGCCTTCCTTTGGCGCTGCGCTCCGATGCCACAGCGGCGGGGGCGGCCGCTCGCGGAGATCTCTTGCTCTCAGCTTCTCGTCTCCTTGCCCGATCGCCGACGCACGCGCAAAGCGACACGTCAAAAATTGCAACTTTCCATAGTAAATGAATCGGTTATTTTTAGAACCCCGTAAGTCACTCTCTTTTACATATTGTGAGTAAATAGAAGCCGCAGATAGATGCATCGTTGCATGTGTAAATCCTGTACATCAGGCGAATAGAATGACCGTGAAGACACTGCAAAGTTTTGGTTTGGTTTTGAAACTCAGCTTCATTGACTTGCGGGATGTGTATAACTGTGTACGTATGTATGTATACAGTGTGTATGACTGGGATATTACTGACAGAGAGATTGGTTAAAAGGGATGTTAAATACGGAAATATTCCTGTGTACTATCATAGAAATACATATTTGGAGCAATTGTTTCTGCTATATGAATCACGACTTATGTATATACATATTTTGAATTCACATAATATTATAATAAATGTGTCAAATTATATTTCAAATGTATCCCATCTCTTGTGTACAATTTCAATTTTTTTTGTAATTTCCTTACAGGTATACGTCCTCTGTACTAACTAAATCAGCTTCTTTCATTTATTTATCTTACTTTCTGAAATAACCATTTTAATACGTATTTTCCTTTCTGGTTTGTTTCGGTTTTCACTGTTAATCCTTCCATTTTTCTTGACCTAATTCAGTATTTTCAAAATTGTATTTTTAATCTATTTTTTTAGTTTGCATTTACAAAATTATTTCAAACGTCTTTCTTTTTTATATATATTTTTGTTCTTCTTTATAGTTTTTATCTAAAAGTAATGAGAGCAGAGAATAATATTCAAAATTGTGTCCACGCGCTTTTTTAATTTATTTAAACTCACTAACATTTAGAACTATTTTCTTGTTTGGTTTCTGCATATGTCCTTTTTCATTCTAAGGAATATGTATTGTCCTTTACTCCATAATTCTCTCTGTTTGAATGAAATTTGTAAATTAGGAATTCTAATTATTCTGCCAACTTTTATGCATCCTTGTTTTCCTTCAAGTATTGTTTTCCTTCCATCTTGAACTGCTTTCTTTAGCCCTAAGTACAATTTCTTCTTGCCTCTATGATTCATATTTTTTATTTCATGAAATTAAAATTTCATATATTTTTAATTACAGTGTGAATAGTATTCCTTTTTTATTCCTTCTTTAGCTTTGTGTTATTTTTATGCGTAATGAAAACTACATATTTTAAAATGGTCGTATCTTGTTTCATAATACTAGTCTATTCATGAATGAGCACTAGTAAACTCCGTGTAAACCTTTGTTTCTTTAAAAATAGCCTAGGGAGGTCTAAACTTTGCACCATTTTCATTTCATGTTTCAAATTTTCATAACGGACACGTTTGTCTATAATCATCATTGCCCACCATTAAAACATCCGTCTAACATTATGACTTAACGTCTGATGTATTAATATTCCAATACGAATGAACTATAATCGTATTTTCCATTAGACAGAATGAGTAAAGAAGCAAATATTAAACGAGAGGATTCATTGGCCAATCTACATGAATAACTCGCAAATTAAGCGCACTTTTCGTGAAGCAGAGTATGGCGTTACGCGTACCCAGAGAGATCGAGTTCGGACCCTGAAACCGACGCTGACACGAACAAGAAGCTACGATACAGCCCGGTTCTCCCCGCCCCTTCCGCCTCATCCCTCCCCATCAGCTCTTTCCTCCCCTCCCCTCCCCTCCCCTCCCGCGCTGCTTCGCTCGAGCTTTTCCGCCGACATCGCGTAGCAGCGCGCATTTACAATTTTAATTCTCCTCCCTCATCCTTCTCCTCCTTTTCTCTTCCCATCCGCAACCCCCTCTCCCGGAGACGTTCATATTTTTTAAAGAATTACCGAATTAAGAATAAAATAATCCCGGGGAATAAAATCTTGCAGAGTTAGGGCGTTCTCTTACGAGCTTAGCTCGCGACGGGTAACGAGTCCTTTGTGGAAGCGACGGCGGCGGCCAAACCGAGGGCGCTGGGGGAAGGGGCCAGGGGGCGTGGGGTGGCAGGGGTTGCGGAGGATTGGGGAGTCAGGGGGGCGGAGGAGGCGGGGCGGCGGGGGACGGGGGTGGGGGACGGTGGCGAGGGGACGGGGGGCGGGGAGACAGGGGACGGGGTGGGGGACGGGGGCGGGGGGGGGGGCGCAACCTGAGCGACGACCCCGTCGCTGCCGTAATGAAGCTAATTTCTAGTTAAATATCGGAACCGCTCCACGGCCCAGGCCGCCTGTCGCGTGGTGCTCTGAGCCAGCGAAGCGAAGTGAAGCGAAGTGAAGCCTATTCGCCTGTCGGAGGGAGGGGAGCGGGGAGAGGACAGCGAGGCTGCTGCGAGACAGCTGACTGCAGTCGCCTGTGACAAAGTCAACGCCATTGGCGCAAGCGAGGTCATAGGGGCGACGCGTACCCTTATTCCAATTCTGTCGCTGTGTGGAGGAGAAATCTAGCGGTCAGTTGTACCGATCGGTACTTTTCAGTGGTTTCTCCGATTAAGGCCAGGGAAGTGGCGTAGCAGTACCCTAAAAACCAGTGCATGGATGGTACTAGACCTCGCTTCTTTGTTTCTTCACTCCTGTTCTCCTCTTATTCACACACATATCAGGAGACCAGTCGAGACTTCAGAACTTCCGGCTGGGGCGGCACCCAACCAGGGGTGTTACCAGGAGGAAGAATTACTAAATGACGGTGACTAAAACCGTTGTAGCGCCCGAAAACACTTAGTTTCACAAGACATGAGATTGCGTTGTAATGCATGATATAGGAAATTCCATCTACGAATCATCTGTGTATCCGTTTGCACTGTTCAGATGTGACATGAGAATATATGGAGGCAGTATGATATTTAGACGTCTGTTGACGTGACAGAACTACATCAAACATTCCAGGTTTCCGACAGATGCGTCAAGATCATGTCAATTGCCGTATCAGATATTTCGTTTACGTTTTACTTTATAGGTATTTTACTTTTCTCTCGATCTTGAAAGCTTTAATGTCGGATTGAAGAAGGGCTAGGCAGCTCGGTGTCCGAGAATCTATTTGAGAAATCGAAGTAAAATTTGTGTTGGGTTCAACAAGTTTGCTGCAGCTTGTCGGATTACTTTCTCTTTCCCTCCCGCTTATTTCATCACAGTTCTATTCTCCTCAGTAGTTCAATATTTTCTATAGAAATATGACTACAACTTGCTCCACAACATAGTTTATTTCCGGTGAATCCCTTTCTCTCTTATAAAATTATAATTGTTACAGAGGCTTGACAGCAAACCTAAGCTTTGTCAGACTATTCCAAATATACCAATCAGAATTATTGTGTCAGAGAGGAATGTTTTCCCGGTCTACAATTCAAAGACGAGAAGAAGATAGTGTGTATGTTCTCATTATAATTACTGCCCGTCAGAGATATAGATCTCTCGCTTCTTTTACGTTGAGAATGACTTGTTAGGAACTGTTCTAATGGATACAATCTGCACCGTCAACCTCATCTATCATACTGATTAGGGCAACGCCCAGCTTTTAAATGTCGAATATCTTCACGTAATAAATGGCAACATCCATGGATTAACGAGATATGAACTAATGACACTGCCTCACGAATTTCATTACATTCCTCAAATAATCATCCACGGATCATTCATTATCTCGAAACACGCATCGTTCATCAACTGCTTCTATATTCTGGTAAGATAATAATAAGACACCAATATAGAAACATACAATGTTAAAAAATATAGGCATATAAAGGAGTCGATTGATTGATTGATTTCATCGTGTTTCCGGGCGCGTCAACTGCTTCGGTTATTAGTCCCGTTAGTGTAGTGCATGTTTTTTCTCGAGAGATGGCGTTGATCCTTCCCCGCTGGATGGCGAGATCCGGCACCGACCTACCGTCGGCTAGTGGGGTTTCCCCCTAACCTGGACTCTCCCACCAGCGGGGCACCGCCCCAGCCGGGACAAGCTCCAAGCTCCCGACCGGTGTCCCGGAAAATGTGATAGTGTGGTGCATGTTAGTGTAAGTGTGTGTGTAAGAGGAGAGGATAGGACAAGGAAGAGGAAGGACAGATCGCGCGCGGTTCGTGACCCGTTTGGTAGGGTACTACTCCGGCATTCGCCTGGTGTTGATCGGAGAAACCACGGAAAACTACTGATCAGAGCAGCCGGCCGCTAGACTTCTCCTCCAGACAGCGACTGAATTCGAGCTAGCTGAAAAGCTAGTGTCGAAAATCCTGCCGCCGTCAGGACTCGAACCTAGGACCTCCCGGTCAGAGGCGCTGCAGTGACATCAGTTGATGCACTGAGCTACCGCTACCGGTAAAAGGAGTCGAAATTGGTCACGTTTTGCCAATGAACCTTCGATGGGATATGTCATATCTAAGTTGCACTGTATTTAACTGAGATTAGTAAGCAACTCATCGTGCATTGGAGTTCGTCAGGTAGAGGTTTTAACTCATTGAAAGCAACGTGCCACGTATCGATTAAGACAAATCTCACATTATATGCTTTGGAGTTTATTACAATCTATGAAAATGTTTTAATTTGTGGTTTATTCATTTTATTTTTTGCTACCGTTTACACAGTAAAAAGTTATGTAATTCTTCGCAAAAAGGTAAATTTTCTGCAGAAGAAATTATTACAGGGTCCTGGTAACGAACATGTGGATGAATCCAGTTGCTAAATTTAGAAAAAAATCCTCTAACATGTATTGGATCCAGAATCCCTTTTTTGTGGGTCCTTGGAACCGAAAAATCGAATGACGGCCAAACGTGTCTGTCCGTCCGTTAGTCCGTTCGTCTCTGAACGACGCTAGCGTCTAAACCGTTTAGCCGATTTTCTCCAAAATGGATATTCCTCAATAGATCTGACTGATGTCGCTTTCCTTTGAATTTGAAACCGATATTTCAATTTTGGGAGTACTTTACATCAAGCCGCTGGGACATTTACAAAATTTTCAAAAAATGGCTCCAACATTTTTGATGAAACTTTGTTGTTGGTTGGTGTAAAGGACATTTAAGAGAATGGTGCAGGTCTCCTGTTCGTTGAAAACTCTGATTTTTTCTCTTATTGAAATCTGTTTCTTAAAGATAGTTGTTGAAAGAAGGTCGTGCACAGTCTTCCAAAATTTTGGTACTTTTCGCATAATTTTGCGAGAAAGTACGTACTGTTTTAACACCACTAGTTTCATGTTGTCGGAGACACCCTCCGTTGAGGCAGCGAATTAATGCATTGTTCTTACATGTATTATTTCTTATACGCTTTCACTGTGCCTGTCAACGAAAAAGTAACGTATAATCTTTTAAGGTCGCTTTTCAAAATCTTTGGTCTTATAGCGATCACTGTGAGTTTTAAACTGTAGGGGGAACTGTAGGGAGAACACGTAAGGACAACACAAACAACCACAAACCATGCTCGAGGCGGGATTCCAACCCGTGACCCTTCGAACCGAGGCTGCTAAGGCACTTCAGTCTTAGCACCTCGGCTATTCAGGCCGGCAATCGTATATTTTACTCAGTCCTCATAAGAGAATTTTGTAATCGTGATTTATTTAATCATGTCTTGCTCTCCCAATTATGTATCCGTTTCGGCAGATTAATTCTATTTTTGAGTCCGTTCCTAGAGTTGAAACTGGCGGTTTTGCATTGTGCAAGCGACCTGCACGTGGACATTGGCCTTTCGGAGAATCCTGGCCCCGTTTGTGACGTCGCGGCCTCCACCGAATTTTCCAGAAGGTAACAGACCCTGCAACCGCCTCCAGCCTACGCACTTCTCGGAAGAATAAACATCATAAAATTTCCATTGTAATTCAAGATCAAAGACTTCAGTGAAATTCTGCTCTTGATTAACTATTGTTTATAAAAGTGTTCCCAGTTCAATTAACGTGAGTCGTTAAATCTCACGTATATTAATTATGTGCAACTCGATCTGATAGGTTGAGCTACAAAAACCGCACGAACTTGTACTATGCTCGCACTTTTTCTTGATCCTCGAGCTCCTTAGACCTCGCTCAGCCCGGCATAGCACGGCTCGGTAGAAAATATGAGCTCCACTCGGAACGTCACGGCTCAGTTTGCAGTGCTGCCCACCTCCTTCCTTTCCCATGCGGGCTTCCTAGTTTTCGGTCTTTCTTTCTATCGACCTGTGCGTACCATGTTCCTTCTTGTTACTCAATTATTTCTATAACTATTAATTATTTCTTCAAAATTTAAAAAAATCCTCCGTAATTTCTCATAGCTATCTAGTCCAAGACGTTATTACGCAGAGTTTTCTATCAATAAAGTTGACAGCCCTGCACTGCCGTGACGTACAGAGAACCCGCCTCTCCCCGCACTCCCAGCTGTGCAGTATCAAGAAAAAGTGCGCGATTAGTAGTGGCCCCCGGCTGTGCACAAGCAACGAAATTCACTTAGCTCCCAGCCGTCTTGCTACGTGTATCCGCCGTGCTTTGTTCTTACTCAACATGTATCTTATATATTTCTCAAATGATCTGTGAATCTGGTGTAATCATTAAAGCTATTGCTAATTATATCACCTGTACAACATTTATTTGTGACTGCACTGCGAAACTGTAATATACAAGTGTTCATCGAGAAATTGTGTTTAATGTACTTCTCTGATTCAAGCTCTCACGAACAATTATTGCCGTGATCTTCTGATTCTATTTCCGGCAATATGTGGGTCACAATGCTTGCTAATTTCTGAGAGCACGTACTACATAATTAACGTTTAAATTAACAATCAAGTCATATGCAACTCAGCTTCATCATAAACAACTGCTAGTTTTTAAGCGCTGTACTCATTGCCATATGGCTTGCAACAGCAACTGAATTGCCTTTGCTTCCTTTATTACAATTTGTCAAAAATGTCAAGGCCAATATTAATTGAATTGATTTACTTGCATTTAAAACAATTACTATCTTGCCGGTTTCTAACTATAATTAACCTGAGGCAATAATTGCTAATTTGTTAATCAATGCGAAGGCTAATTTCTTTTAGTTGTTCTATTTATCTTCCAAATATTTGTTTTGTTATTTGCACCTGAAAAAACTGTCGTCTTGCCAATTAATTACAATGCTACAATTTCTTAATTACTATCGTACTAATTGACTACAATGTTCCAATGGCTTATTCACCACCTGATCAATTATGTATTAAAATCTAGTTATTTAATTACATTAAAGGCAAATGTGAATGTGTTTGTGTTCTTTAATTTAACTTGCACAGTAGTTTTAGGCTTTACCTTTCAGAAAATTAATTCTAGATTAGGAATGTTATACAGGTGTCTGAAAAACGAAATCACCCAGTGATCCTTCGAGTTATGAGTTATGATAATGAGTTATCAAGGAAGTGGTGAGAATGAGGCCCCAAAGGGCGAATCAACAGTCCAGTTCTCGGGCTGGTCGCCTCATCTCCACCACATGTATAAGTAATTTTGATAGCTGAGATTTCCCACCATATGTTCATTAGCAACTGCTTCATGCCTTACAAGTTAAACATGCTCTAGGAGACATCCTGTCAAGACGTGACGTACCGCGCACTGCAACAACATTTCAGTGTAAATGTTTCAGAAGTTGGTTTATCATAGCCGACAATTTATTGTCTCTTGTGGTGTTTCTGATATCCTTCGTTTCAGTGCAAAGGCAACTGCATTGCAAAGGCATTGCAGTTCAAAGGATGTAGTAGTTGACCGAACATGGCTGACATCATATTGTCTTTAGTATGTGGTATTTCTGATATCCTGCGCTTCAGTGCCAAGTTAACTGCGCTTCATTGCAAAGGATGTAGTAGTTGACTAAGCATTTCCGAAAATTTATTATCTTTTTTAGGAGCTTCGAAATCTTATTGAATACAGGTTCGAAGTTCGGTTCGTTGTCTTAATAAAAGTATAATATTCTGTATGTAGGAAATGCTTTTCTTTATTGCGAACAATAAAAATTAAAATTTTAAACAATTTATTTCCATTGCATAGCGCAATTTACTCATTATTTGCGATCGGAGTTGTGGTATACAACCAGTGTATATCCGTCTTTCTTCATATTGCAAACCGTTGCTTTGACCTATCTGGCTGCGATGGAGCTTGCCCGGCTAGCAGTCGGCAGACGATGCTTCTGACCTCCGAAATTTTGGTGGGAACGCATGCACGCCATGGATCGCTTACCAAGCTACAAATGACGAACCGTATTGGTTATCATGAATTTATTTATTTGTTTGTATTGGAAACCTCCCCTTTTTTTCTTGGAATTCTTCCCAACCGTCAGCTGATACTTTACATTGGGTTCTAATCATGTTTTCCATGCCAGACGTGCGTTTGCACGCCCTGTTGAAAATATGTTTATTAATTTGGTTTCTTTTTGATGTTTTTATTTTAATTTAGTGAGTCTTTATGTGTTTACTATATCGATATTATGTGTTTGCTATACATTTTTCTCTTTGTAATGTTCTTATTTCTTTGGAGTATTTTCATATAATATTGTACAGTAATCATTTCATCATTCATAATGAGGTAACGAAGCAAATCAGCGCCCGTAGTATCGTCTCAAATGCTGCGCAGGCGCATGAAGACTCGCGCAGTCTCTCACCAGCGAGGACGGCAGGACCACCTCGAAAATTATATTAATAATAATAATAATAATAATAATAATAATAATAATAATAACAATAATAATAATATCGCAGTGGTTGAGTGCGTTGATTGCCTTGAGCTGTTTATTAGGGCTGAGCTCATCGAGAGGGTTGGGTAGCTTGAGAGGGTTGGGTGAGTTGAGCACCTTGAGAGGGCTGAGCTATTGATAAAGTATGGTAACTTGAGAGGATAGAGTGAATTGAGCGTCTTGAGCTGGCCGAGAGAGCTGAGCTGGTTGAGAGGGTCGAGTAGGTTGAAACGGTTGGGCGAGTTGAGCGCCTTGAGCTGGTTGAGTGGGCTGAGCGAGTTGAGAGGGTTGGAGAAGTTTAGAAGTTTGGATTTGTGGATGAATTGAACACGTTTAATGTGTGGTTATGGCGGAATGGATGAGATGGGTGGCCGGGCAAGTTCTAGGCGTTGGGTGGGCGGACGCGCAGGTGAGTTGAGAGAGCGGGCGAGTTGGACGGGCTGTAGGGAAGGACGAATGGATTGTTCGGGTTGGACGGTTTGAGAGTTGGTGGATTGGACATGTTGGGAGAGTTAGGCGGATGGAAGGAATGGAGCGGATGGAGGGCGAGCAGATAAGTTGAACACGTTTGGAGGGCGGGAAGGACGAATGTGTGGGTGCGGCGCGCGGGCAAATTTGGGCGCGTTCGGTGGGTGGACGGGCGGGCGAGTGGGCGGGCGAGTGGGCGGGCGAGTGGGCGGGCGAGTGGGCGGGCGAGTGGGCGGGCGAGTGGGCGGGCGAGTGGGCGGGCGAGGGGCGGGCGAGTGGGCGGGCGAGTGGGCGGGCGAGTGGGCGGGCGAGTGGGCGGGCGAGTGGGCGGGCGAGTGGGCGGGCGAGTGGGCGGGCGAGTGGGCGGGCGAGTGGGCGGGCGAGTGGGCGGGCGAGTGGGCGGGCGAGTGGGCGGGCGAGTGGGCCGGCGAGTGGGCGGGCGAGTGGGCCGGCGAGTGGGCGGGGGAGTGGGCAGCCGAATGGACAGAAGAGTGGGGTGAGCGGAGGCGAATGGGCGGCGGAGCGAGGACGCACGAGGGGAATGGCGGGGGTTGGCGGGTTTAGGGGTTGTCGGGAGGGGGACGAATGGAATGCGCTGCGGGTCACGCGATGCCACCACGGGCGTGCGCGCGCGTCCGCATGCTCCCTGTCCTCCCTCCCCCCTTCCCCCCCCCCTCGCCCCGTCCACAGTCCCAGGGCGGTTCACTTTTTATCAAGATCAACTTTTATTAGCGAGGTCGCGGCGCTGCGCAAGAAAAATGTCGGGCTGTCGCCGACTCGACGCGAGATCCATCAAGAACGCGCGCGCCCCGCGGGGTGCTCAGGGGGGGGGAGTGGTGCGAAAGGAGGAGGAAAGGAAACAGATGGGTGGGAGACAACGAGACAGGGGTGGAAATGGAAATATGGAGAGCAAGGATAAGAATGGTACCAGGAGTTGGAAGCCGCGGAACGGAAAGGAGAGTGTTCAAGAGAATGCAGAAGAATCGAACAAGAAGGGAAGTGGGTGGAGAGGGTGTAATGGAGTAGACAGTGGAGATAAGAATTGTGAGGAATAGAGCTAGATGAATGGAAGAGAACGAGATGGGAGTGAAGAAATAGAGCGGAGGGGAGATATGTTGAGAGAGAAAAGCAAAGCAATGGGAGTGAGAAAGGAGAAAGTACCTGACCGACAAAGGATGGAAAAAACGGGGAGAAATGTAACGGATTGGAGTGGTTGTAGAAGAGTGGGTATACTAGGGTAGTGTGTTTCGGAGCAAGAGATATTGAAGTTGAGAGGAATGGAATAGGATCGTGTGTAACAAACAAGAAACACAAGATTTAAGTCTAAGTGAGGCTAACCGAAGAACCATATTGAGCCAGTTGATGGGACGGGCTGGGAATGGATAGAATGAAATGCAAAAATACGAACGGACGGGGAACACGTGCAATGAGAAAGATATGGTATGCAGAGAAGTGGTGGAAGACATGAGTTTTTTACAGGAGCTGATAAGTAGTTAATTCAAAGGGATGAACTGTTTGTTACAGAGCGAGATGACTAAATGTAAGGCAGAAAGACACAGGGTATTTTAGTCTTCGTTGCTAAAACGCCGGGACCTTATTTTCGTGTTTTTTCGTGTTTCCGGGCACGTCAACAGCTTTTGTCATTAGTCCCGTTAGTGTAGTGCATGTTTTTTCTCGGGAGACCGCGGTGATCTACCCCCGCTGGATGGCGAGATCCGGCGCCGACCTACCGTCGGCTAATGGGGTTTCCCCCTAACCAGGACTCTCCCACAAGCGGGGCACCGCCCCAGCCGGGACAAGCTCTAAGCTCCCGACCGGTCTCCCGAAATATGTGGTAGTGTAGTGCGTGTTAGTGTAAGTGTGTGTGTGTAAGGGGAGAGGATAGGACAAGGAAGAGAAAGGACAGATCGCGCGCGGTCCGTGGTCCGTTTGTTAGGGTACTGCTCCGGCATTCGCTTGGTGTTGATCAGAGAAATTACGGAAAACTACCGATCAGAGCAGCCGGCCGCTAGAATTCTCTTCCAGACAGCGACTGAATTCGACCTAGCTGAAAAGCTTGTGTCGAAAATCCTGCCGCCGTGGGGAGTGGGAACCTAGGAGCTCCCGGTCAGGGGCGCTGCAGTGACATCAATTGATGCACTGAGCTACCGCTCCCGGTTCACGCGTGGATGACAATGGCGTGCTGTGGAACGCTTAGGATAGTCAGTGCTGGAATTCGCATTAAGTGCGGAAACGCGAAGTGTCGTTTAGTGAATGGACGCACAAGCGATTGGAGCGTAGCGAATTAGTGCCGAGAAGGCGCAGCCACGATGCAACGCGCCTGCCAAAGGCGCAATTGAAAGGGGAAGAGACGCGACAAGCTCTTTGGGATGCTGCCCCAAAGGCGTGGTAGATTTAAAGACCATTTGCACTCGTTTCGCCATGCTTTCAATCAAGTGAGCCAATTACGCAAAATTTTCACAGTTTGAAACCTATTTACTAGGAGTGGTGGATCAGGGACCGACTGATGTCACTGCAGTGCTTTTGACTGGGAGGTTCAAGGTTCGTGTCCCGATCGTTTCAGGATTTTCGACACTAGGTAGGTAGCTTAGTCGAGTTTAGTTACTCTCTGGAGGAGAATTTTAGCGGCCGACTACTCTGAACGGGAGTTTCCCGTGTTTTCTCCGATCAATACCAGGCGAATTCCGAAGCAGTACTCTAACAAATGTATCGCGGCTGTGAACGTCTTTTGAAGAGCGCGCCTAGAGGGCAGCGCTCGGCGGCAATCAAGGGAGTCGTCGGAGGCAGCGGAGCATGTAAACGCCGCCCAATCCCTGGTGGCGAGTTGGCCGGAGAGCCAGCAGCCGAGTTGCGAGTCTGCAGCGCCGCCCGCTTTAAGAGCGGGCGCCGCCAGCCCGAACGCAGAGCGCTAGTTTGGTGATTGTGTGAAGTAGAGCTAGGAGATACGTACTGTGATAAAGTGATTGTTGCCCTGGCAAGTTATTTGAAATTCTGTATCGATCATCTGTTAGACCCTGCTAGTTTTTGTACATCTCCTGGACATTTGGTATTCGACTTTGGCTGTTGTGTTTTGGTACATTCTTTTGGTTTTGGAAATGTACCTGATGTACTTTCTGTGTTAATAAATCTGTGTTGGTTAAAGCGTGTATTATTCCGAACATAACAAAATGGTCCACGGATCGCGGGCGATTTTTCCTTCCTCTTTCTTGTCCTATCCCCATCTCTTGCACACACTTACGCTGACATGCCCTACACAACCACTCGGGCTGGGAGACCTATCGGGAGTTTAGAACTAGAGACAGCTAATTGGGGAAATCCCCGCTAGCCGATGGTTGCTCGGTGCCAGATCTCATCTGCGGGGAAACATCAATGCCTCTTCCCGTGTAGAAAACATGCGCTACACTCACGGGACTTATTAGCTTAGCAGTTGGCGCGCTCTGAATCACAATCAATCAATCCAAAATCAATTGAAACTTATTTGCTGCCTCCATGCGCCGTCACCAACATTCTTCAATGGATGTTAGAAAGTCATGCAAATACATCTTCGCAGTCCCAATGACGAGGCGTAAAAGACTGCTATGCCGACGTTTCGACCATCTTATCGCATCTGGACTTCCTGAGGAATGAAGTGCTTTCTCAGGGCTGTGCTAGGCTAGGCGTTTCGAACCTGAGGAAGGCCACGGTAAGGTGGTCGAAAAGTCGGCATCACAGCCTACGACGCGGCGTTATCCGGACAGCCAAGATCATTTGCAATATACTTTTAACTTTTAAAATTACTCGATTCACAATTCTAAATCCGATTAATTCATAAACATCATTGGAATTTTTTAAACGTTGCGGTATCTGATAAGGCTTACACCTTCGCCGATGATCTGTTCTGTTTATCAGCTATATGAATATAAAGATAGATAGCAATTTTATTCTACAATTGGGCAGATGATGTCCGGTGGCAGAATGCAGAAATACGATAGTACAGTTACAATTACAAAGACAATTTACAAATAAAATAATAATGCATAAAAAATCAATACAAAACAAATTGTCTTTGTCATTTCCTAGATATACAGATGGCATTTACATTCCTATACTACAAATGTAAGTTAATAAATACTAACATATAGATAAATAAACTTACATATTACACAAATATACATACATGCATACATACATACATACATACACGCGTAGATGCATAGACAGACCAAGGAATCCTCGCATACACACTAACCTGCACCTTTTCATTCACATTCAGACAAACTTAGAGAAACATTTTTACCTAACACCACAGTGTAATAATAAATAATACTTATAATAATCATTACATTTCTAATACGTAAAACACTCGTTACTATAAACAAATAAATAAAAAAATAAATACCGCTTGTCGAAATAGCCTGCAGAAAGACGTTTTCACTAGTGAAACAAACAGAAAGAAATGAAATCACTTCCCTTCACTTCACTTCATTGCACTGTATATCATTTTATCTAAATATTAACTGTTCAATACTTTTTACTGTAGTCTACGCATAATCGCACCTTTCACTTCACCATACATTTTCAGCCTAGTGACTGATATCCTATATTTTTTCTAAACTCTCGCGCTGAGCAAGGAAAGGGCTCAAAAACTGCCGCAGGCACAACGCTTCAATCTACTATAGTTCTGTTTACAAAGAATTTCCCTACGTCCATTCTTTGTATTCTTGTTCTAATTTTATATTTGTGATCAAATCTATTTAAAAAATCAGGTTTATCTAGCCTCTTGGGGAATTAGTCATTTGTCTAGTTTAGTTTAGTTATTTTTCACACGTATTTCTGTATTAGCGACATTTTTGTCAATGTTCTCTCCCAAATCATTTTTCTCAATTTTTTTCTTTGCTTTCAAGATAATCCTGGATAAGAGTTTACATGTCACTATTATCATTCAAATATTCTTCATAGAATATGTCTCATTAATTACTTTGTGACGTACCAATTACAACACATAGAAAAAAAGAATAAAGATTATAAATAAAGATGAAAGAACAGGAGCCAGTATTACATTTTGGATTCTTCAAAGCCCAAAACACATTTAGCGACCATTTTCAAGCTGACAGGTGAAACGACAAGTCTTACATTTGTGAAGACTATTATTTATGAAACACAATTCGTACCTGTAGAGAGAAAGTAACCCTTTTTCCGTCGCGACGTTTGCTGTTTGTAGAACCGAAAGCAAGGGAAGAAATATGGCCTAGCATTTCTTTGTAAAAGGCGTCGCACGTA
Source organism: Teleogryllus occipitalis (assembly GCA_011170035.1). Classification (NCBI taxonomy): domain Eukaryota; kingdom Metazoa; phylum Arthropoda; class Insecta; order Orthoptera; family Gryllidae; genus Teleogryllus; species Teleogryllus occipitalis. The sequence goes on along the minus strand of BLKR01006676.1, from coordinate 24,660 downwards.
GAGGGGAAACAGGTGTCACAGACGACAAATACTCCGTTACATCGCGTGCCGCTGTCGATTATTTTGTTGCGTGTTCTCCGAGCACGGTTAATCGCTACACAAATTGCAATGTTGTGGCTATGAGAGAGGAAATGTTCATGATATGAGGCTGAAGTTATTAATTTAGATTGAAATACACAGACTGGGCGTTTGTAATTATTGTGATGATCATTATATGACAACCTTTCTCGCTAAAAAGTTAGACATGAACTTAACAATCAATAAAAAGTGCTGCTTGGCTGAATAGTACTTCGTACATTGCGTTGATATAAAGATTTGTTTTCAATTTTGTCTATTTATTTATCAACTTCTGAATTGAAAACATAGTTTCTGCTTAAAATTAGGTGAAATAAATGAACATGTGTTTAAGTATGCCTGATTTTACGTAGAGTTAATCCCATTTGTTTACTTGAGATACCTATTTAGAGACATGGATTTACGAAAAAATTAAATTCTCTAATTATAAAAATAACCTTATTACGGAAAAATATTGAAAAATAAAAATATTTTGAAGGAGCTTCTAACTGAGAAACACATGGACGAAATGATTGTTGAATCAACATCACATTTACTTCCATATGTCTTCAACCAACATAGAAATACCTCGTACATTACGAAGCTTATCATGAAAAAAGGTCTGAAGCTTCATACTATCGGTTCTCATTCTGCAGATCAAATATTTATCTATAAAGATAATTTTTGCTCCAAAATATATCATGCATAAATACTCAATTTATGTTGTTACAGACGTTAAAATTTGAAATGTGTGACTTGTACACACGTACTGCAACTGAATTACCACGAGACTCGCTCCATTCTATTTCCTGAGTTACTTCATGGCAATGTAATTGATTATCCGTTCACACTTTGGAATATGTTCATCACTTTTACCCCATCCACACAAAATATCACAAAGAGAAATGTAGGAGTCCACTTTATTTTTTTTTAATGGGCGCAAAATTAAGGGACGACCTCCCAGCTATCAACGCAGGGCTGTTTTGATGCTCGCAGTGATATCTAGCAACTTCTCCTTTCATCTCGCCGGAAAATGCGTAACCCTCTGGGCCGAGCGGAGCAACTAAACAAATCCGCGTAGAAAGTTGCGGGCGCCGCCCACATCGCCACCGCCCGCGCTCTTAATCCGCCCGATCCTCGCGGCGCGTCGTCCAGCGGCGCCGCCCCCGCCGCCCCCGCCGCCCCCTCCGCCACCCCCGCCGCCCCCGCCATTTAAAGTTTGTTTCTAATAAGGTCCGCTCCGCGCTCGTCGCTGCGGCCGCGCTGCGTGGCACCCCGCCTCGCCACAGCGCGATCCTCGCCCGCGGCCGACTGGAACCCAACGCGCCCCGGTCCCGACACTTCCCGATCTGCTCTGGAGTCGCACCGGCTCCCGACCCGCATGCGACACTCATGCGACCCGCATCCGATCTGCATGGGACCCGCATGCAATATGCGTCCGACCGGCTCACCGACCTGTTCCCTACCCGCCTGTCACGCTGTCGACCCGCTCCCGTCCCGCTTCCGTCGCCTTTCCGTCCCGCTTCCGTCGGCTTCTGTCCACTTCCGTCCCGCTTCCGTCCCGCTTCCATCCCGCTTCCGTTCCGCTTCCGTCCCGCTTCCGTCCCGCTTCCGTCCCGCTTCCGTCTCGCTTCCGTCTCGCTTCCGTCTCGCTTGCGTCCCGCTTCCGTCCCGCTTCCGTCCCGCTTCCGTCCCGCTTCCGTCCCGCTTCCGTCCCGCTTCCGTCCCGCTTCCGTCCCGCTTCCGTCCCGCTTCCGTCTCTCTTCCGTCTCGCTTCTGTCGGCTTTTGTCCGCTTCCGTCCCGTTTCCATCCCTTTTTCGTCTCTCTTCCGCCCCGCTTCTCTCCGCTTCCGTCCCTCTTCCGCCCGCTTCCGTCCACTTCAATTCTGCTACCGTCCCGTTTCCGTTCCTCTTTCGTCTCTCTTGCACCACGCTTCTATCCGCTTCTGTCCCACTTCCGTCCCGTTTCCATCCCTTTTTCGCCTCTCTTCCGCCCCGCTTCTGTCCGCTTCCGTAACGCTTCCGTCCGCTTCCGTACACTTCCGTCCTTCCGTCCACTACCGTCCCGTTTTCGTTCCTCTTTCGTCTCTCTTCCGCCCCGCTTCTATCCACGTCCGTCCCGCTTAAGTCAGCTTCCGTTCCACTTCCGTCGCCCTTCCGACCCGCTCCCGACCCAATCCCAAGCTGATTCCGTCCCCTAACCTCCACCCGATCCTGATTCGCTCCGTATCTACTCCCTCTTGCTGTACCTGGTAGACACCTTGCGATAACTACCTATTGGCCGAAGCTGCATCACTCTTGATTCTGACCTCCGACCACTTTTACTTTTCACATGCATCACTCTTACTAGCGTGTCTACATCCTCGCTTAATTTTACCAACGTTTGTCCCCGCCGTAATTCCTAATTTATTGCCAACCTTTCTTTATCGTTGACTAATATTTCTTAAAGTCTCATCTTCACAATAGTCAGATCTTTATCCTACAATCCTTATCGCAAAAAGCCGCTACGCACAATTCCCTTCCTTGCGGCATCTCCATCCTCACTTACCCTCCGTCGCAAATTCACCCTCGCGGCTTCACCGCCCTCTTCTTTCAACACTAAACCCCTCTCCAAGTCCCTCACAGACGGAATTATATCACCTCTTCCTCCACATCTCCACTTCCTAGAAACCTTCTCGGCCACTACCAACCTCGGAAGCACCTCCACCAGCTCCATCTCCGCCCATCGTCAGTCACCGACACCGCCCCCGCCAGCAACTCCGCCTCCGTCCGTGCTTCTGTGGGCGGCGCCGCCTCGCCGCTTCCGGATTAAAACGTAAGCCGCGCCCTTCATTTCCCTGAGTAGCGCCTCATTTGGCGGCTGCCCGCCCACAGATTAACCGCCAGCTCCCTCCGCTCCGCCCCGCCCCCGCCGCCGTCGCCTCCAGCGCCGCCCACGGCGCCACCCCCGCCGCCGCCATCACCGCCCCGCCGCCCCCGCCACCCCCGCCGCCCATCCGCGCCCCTCGCCGCCCCCGCCGCCCCCGCCGCCCCCGCCGCCCCCGCCGCCCCCGCCGCCCCCGCCGCCCCCGCCGCCCCCGCCGCCCCCGCCGCCCCCGCCGCCCCCGCCGCTCCCGCCGCCCCCGCCGCCCCCGCCGCCCCCGCCGCCCCCGCCGCCCCCGCCGCCCCCGCCGCCCCCGCCGCCCCCGCCGCCCCCGCCGCCCCCGCCGACGTTCAGGCGGGCTTTGCCTGCCGGCAGCTCGGCAGCTCCGCTCCGTACTACAACTACACTTTTTTCCCTCAAACATCCGAGGATTCTCGTGCTTATGCAGCTACCGATGTAAATACAGGCACAGCGTGCACCGTCTCTGGCCGCACTGTTGCCACTAATACTGTTTCGAGTGCCTTGCGCAGCTGCACGTTCTGTGCTCCGCGGAATGCCATCCAGGACAACTAGCCTCCAGCGCCATGCCCGTATCACGGCGCGGGGTCGCTTACCGGCGCGCGGGCACGACAGATAGCGCATGCAGTTATGGAGACACGTCTTACAATACGACGGGACAAGTGTGCTTGCCCGTGTTGCGAGAGTCTTGTAGGCGCTGCTGCTGTAAACGCACTGAATAATATTCATGTGCCTGAAGTTTTCACTAGAGCATTCAATTTTTCAAAGAGGAAACAGAGTTTTAATAATGAACGTTTTGTAGAACAATCCTCAAATCTGGCTACCAGGTCCCTTACAGCATTTACTTAACTTGTATCGTGAGTCTTCTTTCGGAAACTGAAGTATTAAGTTATATTAGATGAGAGAGTATTTTTATGTCGTAAAGCACGCTAATGTCGTCAAGTCGATTAAACAAAAAGTAGTTTTCGACTTCACAGATCTACTTAATATACTCATTTAATGTCCATGACAGTGTTTTCTTTTCGTGATTTCAATATGGGCTATATGTAAGGAAAAAGGTAAGAGATTTCCCAACCTTCCCTATAGATTTCCGTGGACACTGCTATCAAACGACAAAAAATGAAATTATGGCGCCGCTATCCCCTTCAAATAGGAAATCATAATTAAATGACAATCACTAAAAAGGACCAAATTACTTCAGAAACCAAGAAGTGAGTTACATCTAAGTAATTCGCATTTTCATTATTTTCAAAACCATTTTAAAATTCTCAGAATTTCTCCCGTAATTACTAAAGTTGTTTCCCCCACAGAAATAAATTTACAAATTCATACGGTATGGAAATGTTAGAGTTTACTAAAATAACTTTCACTAACTAACTTTAAATATGGTTTCAAATACTTTGCAATTAAATTAATATTCCTTCTGAATATTTCTCTTTTCCTCCCCTTCTTCTCAGGTTCAGTGGCTCAGGATATGAAGTGATCTCACAGCAGTACCTGTGACCGCGATATCATAGCGATCTGACGGTAGAATTTTCGACACTAGCTGGGTATACTAGGTGGAACTCATCCGACGTCTAGAGGATAATTCTAGCGGTGGCTTGCTCTGATTGTAGTTTTCCGTAGTTTCTCTGTTCAACACATGACGAATGCCGGAGCAGTACACTGACAAACGGGCCACGAACCACGCATGATCTTTCCTTCCTCTTCTTTGTCCTATCCTCATCCCTTTCTTACAAATTCTTATACATACATGCACTACACTACCACGATCAGAGAGCTTAGATGGGCGCAGCGTCCCGCTGGTGGGAGATACCTGGATGCGGGAACTCCTGCAAACCAACGTGTATGTTGGCGCCTGATCTCATCATTCGACGGGGAAGAATGCCGCCTCCTACCGTGATAGACACACGCGCTACACTTAAGGGACCACCGGAAGCGGTAGCTCAGTGCATCAAGTGATGACACTGCAGCGCTTCTGAGGGTCGCCCGGGAGGTCCTGGGTTCGATTCCTGACGGTGGCAGGATTTTCGACACTAGCTTTTCAGCTAGGTCGAATTCAGTGGCTGTTTGGAGCAGAATTCTTGCGGCTGGCTGCTCTAATCGGTAGCTTTCCGTGGTTTCTCCGATTAAACCATTCCTTGTCCTATCCTCTCCCCTTACACACACACTTACGATAACATGCACTACACTACCACATATCCCGGAAGACCGGTCGGGAGCTTAGAGCTTGTCTCGGCTGGGGCGGTGCCCCGTTGGTGGGAGAGTACTAGTTAGCGGGAAACCCCACTAGCCGACGGTAGGTCGGCGCCGGATCTCGCCATCCAGCGGGGGAGGATCACCGCCATCTCCCGAGAAAAAACATGCACTACACTAACGGCACTAATGACCAGAGCAGTTGACGCGCCCGCAAACACGAAAATATCAATCAATCAAAAACTTAAGGGACCGATGATCACAGCAGTTGACACTTCCGGAAATACAAAATAATGAACCATTCTCCGCTCCGCCTCTTCCGAGCGCTCTTACACTACTCGCTTTCGCACCCTTGCCAGTCTCATCCGCAAGCAGGCAAACGGAATGGAGAGATAGGGCACACCGACCCGTTCGCGTTCGCGGGTCCTGAGCTGACTGAGGGAGGGGGCGGGGCGGGGCGATCGCCCGGCCCGCTGCGCCCGGGGCGTCGCAGGTGCGTCGCGACGCGCGGCGCCGACAGGAGCTGTCGGCGGCGGCCGTTTGAAGTCGCCCGCCTCATGCATATTGCAGCGATCGGACTGACCGGGGGCGCTTCTCAAAGGCGTCCAGTAATAACACTTGTCCGCCGGCGGGCGCCGGACGGGGCGGGACGGGGCGGCGCGGGACGGAGAGACGGGTGGGGACGCGCCAGTGGAGGCCGTTGGGGAAAAATTCGGCCAACTTCCGCTCTCGGGTCACGGCCGGTGACAGGGAATGGAGCTAGACGAGGGTTTCTGCGCGAAGTCACGCAATACACACGAAGGGCCGATGGCGTCGAGGCTGCGTCGGGAAACTCGTTCTCCTGCAACGGGGTCTTCATGCTAGGTACTCAAAAACTTCGTTGTCACTCAAAGTAATTAGAACGCTAATTATAATGAAAAGTTTATTAGAAATACTTATAATCTGCAAGAAATAGTTGTCATATCGAACATGAACTGAAATGAAAAACTAAGGAATAATAACGTCAAAATGAATAATGAATCGTTCAAAGGAATGAATAATTTTTCAACATTTTTAAATTGCACATTATTTAAATTACTCTAAAAGCAAAACATAATAATCATACAAATTAAATACCAATACAAATTAAATACAACTTAAATTCAAATTCAAAAAAACGAAATTGAATTGTTTTAATATTCCAAGAAAGGCTTAAAATAAAAATAAAGAAACGATATATACTAAATTAAATATGGATCTGACGACTCAAAACGTGAGACAAACAGAAACTTATCCCTCCAATAATATGAAATGATGTATTAACTATTTGATTTTTCAAATCAAGAACTTTGAAACTTATGAACAAGAGTAATAAATTAGTGATTTAATTCCAAAGTCTTCATTGGAGTTCGTACATATCCCTACACTCCACCTATTGAATCCATCTCAGAAGAATAAATGTGGCGTGTACTGCCACCGCATTCTCTCAGCAGAGATATGCAGAAACGACAAAAAATGATTGATAAGTCGCCACGAATTTGGGCGGCCACCGAGCCAGTGCCCGCTTTGTAGGCGCAGCTGTTATTAAACCGTTTAGTTTTGTAGTTCAGCCATATCAAGATGTCGGGAAAGGTGACTAGCTCACTAGCGTTCATCGACACGGCATCTAGAGCAACGGGCGCGATATTTAAAAGTAGAGTTGTCCAAATTGCTCCCGACTGATGGGAGAAGTCCTTTGGAGAAGTCAATTGACAGTAATATTTCTAAAAGCGATATTCTAATTTCCTCTACCAAAACAAAAACACAATCCATTTAAATTAAATAATGTATCATTCAGATTTCAAATTGTGAATTGCGAATAAAATTAGAAATTTCAATCGAAAGGATATTTTCTCGTAATTATGGTTAATTTAGAGTGCAATAACTGCATTAACTTCCTACGTTCATGTTATGAAGTTTATGAAAGATTGTTAAAAGAGATGTCTGCTTATAACCTTTAATTTATTTCATATTGTTGCTATGTACAACAACAAAAGTATTTAATTAATTATGGCCCAAAACAAAAGCAAGAAAATAATTCCCTATTCATATTTATTCCCCTTGTCAATAATTTTTAAATAAGGCGCAATTTAAATAAATATTTATTGTTAAATTCTATTTACATGGATAACTTATGACCTAGCTTACAAACTAGATACTTACAAACTAATCTAAATCTACTTTGTCTTACATCTCAAGTTGATGTAACACCGAACACTATTGACATTATTTACACATACACATACTCTTATAAACACAACACATAAACTCCTTGGAAATAAGCATTAAATAAAGAAATAAGTAATAAAGTATGTTAATATAATTCAAATCTCCGATATTTGATAGAGAAGATCAGGCAAACACAATTTTGTATAAACCAACCATTATTGGTGATATACCTCCTGGATTTGGAGGGGAAATGTGAGTGGAATCAGGGGAAGTTGCTCGTGCCCGCAAGAGCGCCGGGCTTCCCCGGCGAGCAAGTAGGGGTCGTATTTATGAAGCTCTGCCATCAGCGCTCTTAGGGGCCTGCAATCTGGGGGCTTGCTAGGAGCTCAAGGGGTGACTGGCGTTGGCTGGGGGCAGTTCATAAATCGCAAAACCGAACACTGGCAGCCTGCTAGACCTGGCAGGCCCCTGGCGGAGGTTTATAAATACGGCCCTTAGGGTCGTATTTATGAAGCTCTGCTAGCAGAGCTTCTACGGGCCTGTCATCTGGGGACTTGCTAGGAGGACAAGGAGCGACTGCAATTGGCTGGGGGTCCGTTCATAAATCGCAAAACCGAACACTGGCAGCCTGCTAGGCCTGGCAGGCCCCTGGCAGAGGTTTATAAATACGGGCCTAACTCGCGCAGGTGCGAACTGGCATGCCTGTAGGCCCTACTACGCCAGTCTCGCCCCTTTCGGATTTTGCCCGGTTGTCTGAACTGGATTCCTGGTTGACCCGAGTGTCTTTCCTGGCTTTTCACCTGGTTCAAGGCCCCGACCCGTCGCTGTCCCGGGCTGTTAGCTACCTGACTTAACCGCACCGCATCACTACTCGGCCACCACCGCTACCTTCTAGACGGTCGTCTAGCCCGTCCATTAGATTCTATGTGCATCCTTTCAGCCTCAGCGGCGACATTGTAATTGCATAAGGTAAACTTCACACAAACTATTGTGCTATAAAAAAACTGTCTCTAAAGGGACTTTCAGACTCATAACACCACATATTCATACGCTCACACGCACACTAAAGAAGTAAATATTACAGTATTTTGAATAGAGCTATTAATATCATCAGAAAATATTAATGCTAAAATATCCTTTGGTTTATAAATAATCAGACATATTTCCTAAAAATTAATTATTCACTCATGTTTTACTTTCTCGTATATGTAAGTATATATGGAGTAATACACATAGAGAAAGTAATGAAATGCTGCGGAAAATCGGTATCGAAATTTCTGTTGGTTGTCATTGGACAAAACTAACGCCTAAACTTCGCCTAGGATTTTTTCCAAACTGAATACTCCACGGTCAATCTGACCTCATTCAAAGCTCTGCGATTTTGGATAACATTAACTAATTTTTGTGGTTCTTTTCATGAAGCCCCTGGGAGATTTTCTCATTTCTCAAAAACATTTCTCAAAAATGGTTTCAATTTGTTTTATTTCAATTTTTGTTAGGAAAGTAAAATACACTGTAAAGATGGCACAGGACCGTTTTTTCTGTTAACTCTACATTTTTGAAAATTGCCAAAGACCGAAAACTTTTCGGCGTCTTTCTACACCTACAAAATTTAAGATAGAGATTTTTCCTTTAAATAAAATGTATTTTACATAGTTCTTTAATTAAGGTCATACACACTTATTTGAACTTTTTAGTGGTTTTTGCGCAATATTAAGTGAAAAAAGTTTAATATTAAAAAATATGAAAAATAAGAATTTGTCAAAAACAGCACCAAGTGTTTCCTTTAAACGTTTGGTAGGAACAGTCCTAAATGTACTGTATAAGATGACATAAGCCATATTTCGCTCTATTCTTTTTTCAAAAATTACAAAATTGTAATTCTTTTTACATCTATCTCGCATCGCTAATATTTACATTAACGGCGATTTGTATACATTATCAAATTTGTTAAAACAAGTGCTGTCTGATGAAGGTTCTAGAAAATAAAAAACTTCAAATGACTGTGAATGAAGTTTTTGGAAATCTCAATTTTTTTCTGTGAGGAAGAGCGTTAAATTTCGCGTTTACAGTAACGCGTAAACGACATTTTTTTAAAAATCCCTTCAAATTGTTCGAAGAAAATTTCCATTTAGGACGAGGTTTTACTATTGCCGAGTATTAGTAAAGTAATATTTTGATTCTACCATTAGGTAAACGAAATATTGAGAAAATTTCAAAAACATGTACTTCGGACGGCGATAGTAAAAGGATGGGGCAAGAATGAAAATGCTAGCCCAATACAAAGAAATTACACAACTAATTGATTCGAGAAAATCTGTTCCATTTTGTAGCATCACTAGTTTTCAGTTGTAAAACACGTTTCGCGGATTGTTGTTGCAAATTAGCCCCATATGATTTTAAAAGTGATAAGAGCTTATTTAAAAGAAAACATGATACAGATAACCTAAAATGAGTAAAATAAAACGACGTATTGAATAGTGATGTACAGTGCCAAGAATACTAAACATGTCAACTGACCCTCGTTTGCATTTGTCAAAGACCAACGCCACAATCCAATCGATTGCCCACTCTCAAGTTTACACGCCTGTCCTGGCACAGAGGTTGTTTGAAGGAGACGAACAGCGTATGTTAACGCTATGTTCGCTTTGATGAAGGCGAGAATTGCGCCGCCATTTACAAACTCTATGGCCCTCTTTCTTCCTCCGCTTCAGTTTCAATCACTCTCGGCTGGATCAGTCTGTAAGGCGAAAACAATGAAGAATAGAGTGAGGAGTCTCACAATGGCGGACATTTTTGATTGTGAAAAGATGAAATAATAATGGTGAAGGCGATATTGGATACCAATGAAGGTATCCAATATGAGAGTGGGTATGAGTTTGTCAAGAATGGCCGTATGTGAGCATAGCGATGACGGTGATTGAGATAAAATGGGAGAGCAATTGAGGCAGTGGAGTCAGTGGTCGAGGAAATAGGTAAGATTTGCAATCAAGGTGGCGTGAAGGCGGCAATGGACTCAGTTAGATGCAATGTGGGAGATTGTCATGTTTGTAGTGATCGCAGTGAAGGTAGTGGAGATGGCGAGATGGCAGTGGAGACCCACAGTCAAGGGCGGAGAGAGCGGCGACGGTTATGGCGGTGACGACAGTGGAGGATGCTCTGGCAAAGGTGGCGTAGAGGTGAAGATGGTCAATGAAGATGACCTCAAGATCTCATATTGCTGAGAGAGAGTAGACGAGGACGGCAAAGTGATGACGGAGGACGTACCAGAGGGAGCACAAATACTCACGAAGAAAATATAAATAAAAAGAGCTCTAGTGGTTACCCATCTGTCAATGCAGAAAGAAAGAAGAAAGAAAGAAGAAAGAAAGAAGAAAGAAAGAAGAAAGAAAGAAGAAAGAAAGAAGAAAGAAAGAAGAAAGAAAGAAGAAAGAAAGAAAGAAGAAATAAAGAAATAAAGAGAGAAAGAAATTGGCAGTGGAGGTAGCACAAATATGACCGGTAGTGACGTCAGAATAGAACAGCGCGGAAGCTGAAATGAATGAGGAGGCCGTGCTGACCGTAGCTGTATTGGCGACACATAATATAGCGCCAGGAAATTCTTCTGATAATATAGCGCGCCAGGAAATTCTCTCAGCAGTGGCACCTTGCAGGTGAGAGTATTTGTAACAGATATTACATTGGTAGCACGTGCTGCAGCTTGAATATGTAAATTGCGAACTCACCACAATCATAATAGATGCTGGAAGTGTTGTCCCCTTCACTTGTTTCCCATTGATCTGGTTGCTACCAACATAAATGCAATTTTTAATAGGAGTCCCTGATTTGGCTCAAACTTTCCTGGAGCACTGTATTACGTTAATGACGACGTATCAGCATCAAGCACATGCGCTGACGAATGTAACCGCGGTGGCGTTGGAGGGGCTGAACCCAGTGGCAGCTCAAATCTGGTCGGTGGTGTTGGCAGATTCTTCCAGGGCAGAGAGAGCGGACATATACCCAAGGTGGCAAAGGGGGGGGGGAGTGGACATGCGGATGCACGTAGTCATGGAAGCAGCACTGCAGATGACAGCAGCGTAAAGACAGTATCGGTGGAGTTGACGGCAAGGTTTCATAAATGGAGACGACGAGATGATTTGGTCGAACGGGACATGACGATGGCGATAGCACGTATGTTAGCGGTGAAGGTTTTGGAATCCGCCACACCAAAGAGAGCTGCGTAATATCCTAGGCGATGGTGTGAGTCATGGTCTCACTGGAGATGAACGCCTACCACCAGCGGCAGGCGGTGGTGATGATGGTGATGATGATGGCAGAAACACATGCAGGTGTAGGTAATGATGGCAGAAACACATGCAGGCTTTGCCGCAGGCACAGCGGATAGAGCGGGAAGGTATGAACGAGGAGCCTGAGGCGACGGAGATGAAGGAGGTAGAAGGTGGTTATATTGACGAAGGTGGTGGCGATGGCGCGGGTGGCGGAAGAGAAGGAAGAGGCGATCTGACGAAGGTGACCGAAATCATGGACGGCTGAGGTACCGGAAGTGGCAGAGGTGGAGGACATGACGGAGGAGGCGAGGTGACGGTGATGGTGTGACGAATGTGGCGGAGGTGACGGAGTGTTGGCAGTGAGGACATGGAGGTAATCGAGGGGCGGAGATGACGGAAGGGACGGTGGTGACGGGTGACGATAATGGCGGGGGTGACAAAGAAAACGGAGGCGACAGGGTAGCGGAAATGGTGGAGGTGACGCCGATGATGAGCGAACGGAGGTGACTGGGTGGCGGAAGTGACGGAGCGGACGGAGGTGACGCAATGGCGAAAGAACCAGATGTGTCGCAGGAGACGGAGTGGTGGATTCGGTCATCATACCGAAGATGGCGGCGGTTGCCCAAGAGGCGGCGTCGTTCAAAATGGTGGAGGCGTCCCAAATGACGGGGACGCTGACGGCAGGATCTGCCCCAGTGAAGAGGGCGGTGAGGTGGGCGTGGCGGCGGGGGGGTTGCGGTGGGGGGAGGGGGCGGCGCGGCAGGGTGGGGAGGGAAGATGCGCGGGGGCGCGTGCATAATTACGGGGCGTAGCGGCAGCTAATCTCCGGTCCTACCCTCCCCCTTCGCCATCCCCGCCCCCGCTTCTTCCCCGCGTCCCCGCCCCGCTTCTCGCACTGCTCAATAAAACATCGCGATATCGACCCGCGGCGGCGGGGCCGCGGGGGGCGGCGGAGGTGGAAACGGGATAAGCTGCCTGTGATGAGAGATGGAGCCGGTGATAGACGAGACGTTGAGGCCTCGCTGTGCGATCTATGACGATGCTAATGATCGTTGATGTAGGAGCAGGTGGCAACATGACAGCAGTAATAGAACAGCGGTAGGTTACGTGGTTTAAAGGAAATCGAAGAAAGCGGATCATTATCAAAGACACGCGATATGAGCCGAGGATCATGAATCATGAATAAAGAACTGGCTCCTATCGTCGCTCGTTTTCTTGAACATACCATCGGTGAAATTATATCTTTCTTTATCCACCAGCTTCGTTGTTTAACATTTCGATAAAAGCGACAACTATTATTTCTTGCCAGTAGTACAGAAAGCAAATTTGAAAAAGTCTTTTCGATTTTGTTATTCTAAATTGATATATTGTTTTATGTCAGTAGAAGTGTCAGCTATTATTTCTATAAACTCATAAATACATGTGTAAAGAAATCTTTCCACTAGAGACGTCAAAACGTTGCAATTATTCCAAAATATGGAAGTACATATTCATAATGATTGAGTAGGTACATTTCCTAATGATTTATAAAATATTGGAAAAGGAAAATGAAAACTTTTCATATTCAAATCAAATCATATTCATATCAAATTTTAATATTTTATGTTGAAGGCAGAATTTCATTTGCATATTTTTTTATAATATTGTGGACTCTGTATAACTGATTAAAATGATTTTCTTAATGTTGAAATAAATTTTAAATCTTCTACTTAGCTTTGTGAAAGAGCAGTTTTGATTTTAAAAAATGAGGATATGAATCCTGTAAATTTAATGATTATGCATATGTTGCCTAGTGAAATTAAAATATATTTTTCAAGAGGCATTGTCCTTGATAGGGTTCAAACCATGCACAAGCTTCAGTTAAAGGCAGGACTAACTACGAAATTTTGATGCGCCAAGTTTGTGCAATGTTGCACGACTTAATGTGAAGGAATAAATTTTTGATGTAATTTATTTCAAGTCGCCTTTTAACAACTAGATCAGCTACTCCGTCTTTACAATTGATTAGATTATATTAATTTACTTATCTATTAACGTTACAAAATAAACTGTTTTGAAATCAAATTATGGAATCCAATACATTCTAAAAATTTATTGGACTTCATGGAACTTACTTTGGTATTCAGACATTCACATAGTTGATTAGATGTTCATGATCTCTAAAATTTTGATCATTCGATAATACATTACACAGATTCGTTTTGATGTTCTGGAAAACTGACAGGCGTGAGGAACACTTGTGTGTCCTGTTCTCAACTTGGTTGTATTAACTTGGTCTTTTGTAACTTCTAAAATATTGGATTTTTTCTCACATATCGAAGTGCGAACCTCGTAATGTATTGTGATGGTGTTTTACCAAGAATTGTTTCATTGTTTTAGAGTGTCATTTTTGGTACCACTGAATTTCTCCGATTCTGGAAGTTCCTTCTGTTGCCCAAGATTGAGTTCTTGCTTTTTTGCTTCTTTGCCATATTTTATCGTTATCGTTACTTTTTTTATCGTTATTTTTATCGTCACGTTATCTTTTAATATACTTCTTGAATTCCTTGATGTTTAGTTTACTAACTTCAATTCCTTGGGCAATTACTGAGTTACGTAGTCTAGGGCTGCAACTCCACCAACAAATGTTTATAACCTGAAGTGTTACATTTCTTTCATGTAAGATGATTCTGCTATTTTGTCTTGTACAGTGTTCATGAGCCACTACTTGGATTGATTGATTAGTGATTCCGGGCACGTCAACTACTGAGGTCATTAGTCTCGTAAGTGAAGTGCATGTTTTTTCATCGCGAAGAGGCGGTGATCTTCCCCCGCTGGTTGGCGAGTTCCCGCGCAGACCTACCGTCGACTAGCGGGCTTTTCCCCCAACCAGGTATCTCCCGCCAGCGAGGCACCACCCCAGCCAAGACAAGCTTTAAACTCCCGACCGGTTTCCAGGAATATGTGGTAGTGTATTGGATGTTGGTGTAAGTGTGTGTGTATGTAACAAGGAATAGGAAGGAAAGATCGTACGCGCGATTCGTTTGTTAGGGCACTGCTCCGGCATTCACCTGGTGTTGATCAGGAAAAACACGGGAAACTACCAATCAGAGCAGCCAGAATTCTCCTCCAGACAGCGATTGAATTCTACATACGTAGAAAAGCTAGTGTCGAATATCCTACCGCCGCACACTGGTCTAATCGGGCCTAAAACTTGGTCATAATTGCAAATGTCAGTGGATTTGCGTAAAAATTGGTATCAAGGGGTTTTTGAGGTCGCTGAATTAGAATATCATTACGAAATTTCAAAATTCAAAATGGCGGATCGACTCATTTAAAAACAAAGAAATATGCATATAAAAATATACATATGGGGCTCTGAAGGTCATTGATTTCAAATGTCATAATGAATTTTCAAAATTCAAAATGGCGGCTTCAAAATGGCTAACTGACTCATAAAAATGAGCCCAATGTGCGTAGAAATATGTATAAAATGGTTCTACTTGTTCCGAAATCTCATCAACCTCATCATTCTCATCATACAATATTCTGAGACTCTCGTCAGAATTGAGTCCTTTCCGAAACATATTTCAACAACTCACTCAAAAGAAAGAAACTAAAATTGATTAGCAAATGATTCGCATTCGAATAAAGATTTCACCTAGGACGACCGCACTCTTGTAACACAGAACAGCAACTGAGATGTAACTCCCAACACCCGACGTCTGATACATGACACATTCTGAAACAGGATGTGTTCTTGGCGATGAGTTCCACGAATTAAAAAGTCGTTGACACTACCTGGAATTATTGCAAGAGGCAAGGAGTAATACCGAATCTAAGCTGTGTTATCAAGCCACAAATGATAGCGAGTGTATAAAAGTCACCCACAGGCTCATTCGGTTAATCTGTTGAGTTTTGTAGTCCAAAAATATTGGGAATAATAATAATAATAATAATAATAATAATAATAATAATAATAATAATGCAGTTATTACTGGCGATGCTCAATTATTAGTGAAAAATCACTAGTGGTTCCACAGCATCGCACAGATTTTCTCGTACTAGTTAAATTGATCGTCTCTTATTTGTCGAACTCTTAATTTTTGTTCCACCTTCTTCTCAGCTGTCATCTACTGGCGCCCAAAACACATTTTTTTGACGTTTTCTCAATTTTTCGGATATCTAATAGAACTTTTAAGAATAAGAATATTATAGAAGGGTAAAAAATGTGACTAAATGCACATTTTCATTGAAAGATTAAGAACCATTTTTTATGAACATATCGTTTTATCGTTTCTGAAAGTGCGTATTTTGAAGCACATTTGCACTCGAAACTTAATATTTTCCAAGAAAAGTCATAAAAAACCGATTGCGACAATTGTACTCACAAATGTGATAATGTATATGAAATGCCTGTAATGTAAATATTGACGTCATGAGTGACATTAAAAAAAAAATTATGATTAATTTTTTAAAAAACAGAAGACATGATAGTGGCATTTATGTCATGTTATCCTGTCCGTTTAGCACTATCCGTACAAAAAAAAAAAGAAAAAAATCTGACGCCCTTTCGATATATATATATATATTCAAACGTCACCCATCTGTTGGGAACCCAATATCTATGTATACTGATCTAATTTCGTCGGCACTTATTGAATAAACAATATTTTATTTAATATTTAATTATGAATAATTGAATCAAAAATTAGTCAACAATACTTTGAGGTGACCACATTGAATTCACTTTTACACCTTAGTTACCCATAGTTTTGTTTGTTGCGTCAAGAAAAGAAGAATCCTTAAAATACACTAAAAATCTGAAAGTGCTCGGTGGCTTTGGTTATTATTGTTTAATCCTTCCAAAAATTTATATTATTAATTTTACTACTAAAAGTAATTATCTGAAGGAGAAGTAAAAAAATTATTCCAAGAAATCAATTCCCTGTGGCATCGAAGAAACCATCGGGGGCGATCTAGTGTTATATCTTACTACGTAGCATTGTAGTATAGTCGCTTTAAAACAAAAAGATGCAGATATGTGCAGCTAAATTTGTGTTATTCTGATTAAGGACATTCTACTTGATAAATAAAAATAATAATTGAGGCAGGACTACGCAGGACAAAAAATATAATCTACAATATATACGACTAACTTTGTTACGCTACATGGTTTAGAATTCAACCGCATCATATATAAAAATATTATACACTTTTTCTTAAAAATATACTTAACTTATAGCCATAAGTGTCTTATATTCGGAAATACAAAAAGAATCCTAAAAAAATTTTTTAAACCCTTTTTTTAATTTCACGAATATTGTTGGCAAGAATCAACGAATTCGAGCCGTTGGAGCAACGGTAACTTTACGACACCGTGTGGAAGACAAAAATGATTGAAATAAATTTCTGAAGCTGAAGTAGTATGCTCCAATGTCTTCCGAACGAGATTTGATAAGTCAGAATTCCAAACGCGCACTTTGAATTTTGCAATTATGGCCAGGTTTTTGCCGCGATTAAACCAGTGTGCGCCGTGGGGAGTGGGAACCTAGGACCTTCCGGTCAGAGGCGCTGCAGTGACATGAGTTGATGCACTGAGCTACCGCTCCCGGTACACTACTTGGAAAGGGGGTAGCAAAATAAGGTATGCAAATTTGCCCGGGAATAAATTTGTTTTGTTGAGAATCGTATCGAAGTGTAAAACAAGTTTTTTACCAGATTTAAATGACTTACCCTGAGTACTTCGTACAAAGGGAAAATTATATTTTTAGCTTCTTATAGAAAATACAATTTTTTAAAACCACATTACGTATATTAATGTTGTTTAAATTATCCTTGCGATTTTCTATAGGTGATAAAGATGTTTCGAGAATTTAGTAAGGCATTTATATCCCTTTTGGTTGATTTTGACCCTTACAATCAACAAAAGAAGGGCAAAATAGAAAAAAAAATCTTTTGTATTTAAGAATTTTCTCATGTTTTGACGTAGATCATAAAAAGGGATAAATGTAATTATAGTAACAATACAAAATGTAAATACAATTGTAAATTCTCTAAAGTTTTCCTAAATTTCAACCTTTTATGTTATAATTTGCACCCGACAGCTTAATATAAACAAAACAGTGATTTAACAGTTTCTTATTCATTTTCTTAAAATTACGTTTTGTTTTAATGATTTTCTTATATTTTCTGTTTTATGTTTATTAAAAAATATAAACAATGAAAACCACCAAGAGTAATATATACTAACATTTAGTCCAATATCTATAAATTTTTTTATCAAAATGTTAAGAACCCTCTGCGGTACAGGGATTGTGGTTCCTAACTTGGAACGTTTAAGATCATGCATTTCTATTTATTTATTTATTTATTTATATAATTTTAATTATCATCAATTTTTGTCGTTTTTTCGAGTATTTTCTTATTTAAAAATTTCACACCGCAGTTGTTTATGCTAGAATTATAAGCAAACCTTTCTACAAGATGTACGTAGGTTTCATGTACAATTTCATTCATTCTGTTTTTCCTTGAGAAATGCGTTGAATTGGTTCCAAATAATAGTTTTACAATATAATGAAGGTAAAAAATTGGCAATACTTTTTTTAACTTTCTTTTAAGACTTTTCTTACCTTCTCTCTTTTTTCGTGTATTTAATTTTGAACTGTGATTAAAGTTCATTTCTGTCTCTTTTTTAAAACTTTTGTGGTGCCCTTTTAGCCTTTCACAGCAATTTCACAATCTTTATTCCGCTATAGTAGTTTATCTTTTCCCTTCCTGTGATGACCTTGGAATTGCTTTTTTGGCAGCATTTATAACTAGGTTGGTAAATTCACAACTTCTTGAGAAAATCCGAGCGGTAAACATATATTTTTTTGTGTAGAGATCAGTTTCTCAATTCAAATATCCACGTACGAGGTTTCGAAGCGGCGATTTCCTGATAATCAGCATTAGTTAATGAGATTAATATTGGGAAGAGATTGCTATCATACAGATCATGCAAAAATCACATTTGGAGTACGGGACTATATAACATGACGAAATGGGGAAATCAAGGTTACTGGTGAATCCAATATTGCTACGAAAATAAGTAGTTTGGTTGTAGTTGGAAACAATTTGTATTTTTTTTTCAATCAATGGGAAATACTTTTTCCTCTGCAATCAATTTTCGTGCACCTCTGATAAATGTGATGATCATTGAAATGGTCATGGAGATGATGACCCTCCTTTTTTATTAATTAGTAGTCTAGGTCATAATTCAAAATTGTTTATATTAATAGAAATGTTAGTTTATTAGCTATTGACTAACCACTCAAAAAAATACAGATTCTGTGGTTTGCTACTTGTGATACAAATCTTATATTATTTGACGAAATTATTGTCGTTAATTTGCTTATAATATTTGATTGTCAATCCATGTGGTGCTTCAATGAATACGGCGCATTCTTTTGATGGAAACATATTCCGATGACATACGCTTTTAAAACATTGTCTTCTGATTGTTTCACGGACATTGTGACTGAAGACTTCTCCTCTTGAGGAAGGAAAATTTTAGGCTGGAAACCACCCGCCTCTCGGCTAATATACAACGTTCACCAGCAGAGTAATCGGGCACTAGAGCAGGCCCTCCCAACTGGCCTCACACGAGCGCGAGCGTCCGTGGCGGCTTGGAGCTCCACTCCAAGCTGGGACGGGTGTTGCAGTGGATTGATTTGATTTGATTTATTCATGTTTCCGGGCGCGTCAACTACTCAGGTCATTAGTCCCGTTAGTGTAGTGCATGTTTTTTCTCGGGAGATGGCGGTGATCTTCCCCCGCTGGATGGCGAGATCCGGCGCCGACCTACCGTCGGCTAGTGGGGTTACCCCCTAACCAGGACTCTCCCACCAGCGGGGCACCGCCCCAGCCGGGACAAGCTCTAAGCTCCCGACCGGTCTCCCGGAATATGTGGTAGTGTAGTGCATGTTAGTGTAAGTGTGTGTGTGAAAGGGGAGAGGATAGGACAAGGAAGAGGAAGGACAGATCGCGCGCGGTCCGTGGCCCGTTTGGTAGGGTACTGCTCCGGCATTCGCCTGGGGCTGATCGGAGAAACCACGGAAAACTACCGATCAGAGCAGCCGGCCGCTAGAATTCTCCTCCAGACAGCAGCTGAATTCGACCTAGCTGAAAAGCTAGTGTCGAAAATCCTGCCGCCGCCAGGACTCGAACCTAGGTCCTCCCGGTTAGAGGCGCTGCAATGACATCAGTTGATGCACTGAGCTACCGCTACCGGTATGTTGCAGTGGAGAGATGGGTGTGGAGAGAAATAGAGTGTGTACTGGATAGGCAGCGCCTTTTGACGAAAGGCCAAGCGACTGATCTTCAGAGGGTTACACACACACATTGTGAATCGTGGATCCGATGAAAATTTCTCAGTTAAAATTATTTTTCCCCTAATTTAGCAACTGGATTTATTCACTTTCTTGTTTTAAGGGGCCGGTAATACATTTTTTTCTGTCGAAAATTAGCCATTTTTTCGCGCAGCACTACATAACTTCTCTATATGCTCTACTACGTATATTACTCCGTATATACGTATGTATAGAGTTTTATCTGCTTCAAAGTGCTTGAAGTAATACTTGAAGTAAAAGCAAAATTAATTTTTTTCTCTCAAAACACGCTCCAAAATTTTCTTTTAATTTTTTCCTCGGATAGAGCAAAAGGTTCTTAAAAAACGGTCAATTTTCGTTGAACTCTCTAATTTTCGAAAATTACATGAGTAATAAATTAAGCGCAAAAAATGTTCTGTTGTAGCACCACAAGTTATATTCTTCAACTAGGGAACCGAAAAATTTATAAATTTCGACAAATTATTTTTGATGCCGATAGGAACCAGCCTGGAGAAGAGATGCGGACAAAACCGAAAATCAGGCGAAACAGATTAGGAAACTAAATAGTACGAAAAAGTCTGTGCCATTCTGTAGCACCACAAGTTCTTTTAAATTTCTTGTGAGAATAGAATGAAATACACTTATGAAGATGACATAGGGCCAATTTCATCAGTTAATTCTGAATTTTCGAAAACTGCACAGATAAAAGTTTGAAACTTTTTATACCTCAAACAACTATATTATTGAAGGTAGAGATTTCCGTCAGCTGCCACCCGTTTAGGGCGCCATTGCAAGTCAGTGAGCAAAGAGGCGGGAGACGTCCCCTATTCGGTTGCGGCGGCGTAGAATGCCTTGGTGCGCTCCTGGCGGTGTTGTTTACGGAGCCAGATACGTGGCTGAAACGGAGCGACAGCCTCTTCATATTTGCAAGCTTAGATTGATTGATTGTTAGTGATTCCGGGCACATCAAATTCTATGGTTATTGGTCCCGTATGTGTAGTGCGTGTTTTTCTCGGGAGGTGGCGGTGATCTTCCTCCGCTTTATGGCGGGATCCGGCGCCGTCCTGCCGTCAACTAGCGGGATTTTCCCCAAACATATCCCCCACCAGCGGATCACCGCCCCAGCCGGGGCAAGCTCCAAGCTCTAGATCGGTCTCCTGGCATGTGTGGTAGTGTAGTGCATGTTAGTGTAAGATCAAGGGGTGAGGATAGGACAAGGAAGAGGTAGGAAAGTTCGCGCGCGGTCCGTGGCCCGTTTGTTAGGTTACTGCTCCGGCATTCGCCTGGTGTTGATCGGAGAAACCACGGAAAACTATCGGTCAGAGCAGCTGGCCGCTACAATTCTCCTCCAGATAGCGACTGAATTCGACCTAGCTGATAAGCCAGTGTCGAAAATCCTGCCACCGTTGGGACTGGAATCTAGGACCTCCCGGTCAAAGGGGCTGCTGTGACATCAGGTGATGGGGCCCCGGGAGAGATGCCCTGAGCCATCTCTCCCAGAGCTTAGAGGCAACGGAGCAGATGAAGTTACCTCCCCCCCTCCACCTCATCCACGCCGCGGCCACCGTCCACTGCCGCCCTCTAGTACCCTCTACCGCTTTCTAGCGGCCTCTGGCTCGCGGCTACCTCGATATCACCGTCATCCGTCGTTATTAGCCTTATGGGTTCGCTCTCCCTTCACAGAAATCTAAAGCCTGTCCTCGGAACCTCCTCTCCTTGTCTTCGGGCCGTCCTCTAGCTTCATCACGTGATTCACTTCATTAAGACCGCCATCGTCACCTCCTCCACTGTTTCATCATCCCTGATCCTATCACAAGAGCCTTGCGTACTAGCTCTGTCTCTCAATCCCGCTTACGTTCCATCGCCAATCCCCCTCACCTCTGTCGTCAATATATTATCTCCGCAAAGTGGGACCCCACGTGCAGTAGTGGTGATGTCTGTGACTTGACCACCTCCTCGATGTTTAGGACCGTCCTCGTCGTTCCCAAGAACTCTCAGAATCTACTCAGAACGTACATTGAAATGACCATCACTATTCCAGCTACGGCTATTGGTAGATATGATTTTCCTGTATATTTCTAATTAATATTTTCAAAAGCTTATTGTAGAGGGGCCACCGCGCACATCTGCGAAGCAAAGAGTCGACACATTTATATATTGCATACTTGCTTCTAGGCGGACCATCAATTTATTTTATTGTAAACGTCTTTTCTCAAACACTTCGGCATGTAGTAACCTCTTACATTACCTCAACCACAAAATAATGAAATAGATTCTAAAACTTTTTGTTGTTAATATCGTTTCTCCTTATACTGCCTCCGCGCCTCCCTCAGAGTCCCTTTAACACTGTACGTTCTTGTTTTACATTATTTTCCGCCACGTTGCCCATACCTCCACGAAGGGCCATCTCCTCCAGTTCTCTGTGTGCTAAATGGCTCGGTTTGTGTGGCTGTAGCTGTACCTGTGCTGCTCCACCGCATTAATTCCTCCTTCCCTACAGCCTTCATTGTTTCTCTCAGTCTACCACCCAACCTTATTTTTCCTAGACAGTCGCACCGCTGGCTCCCCACACATAAACCTTTCTCACACCACCATCTCTGTGCGCTAGAGAATGTCATTATATTCTATCCCACAAGATAAATCTCGGCGCCGATAAGAATGGAAATGCGAAGCATTTTCCTTTTTTCTAAAATTTGCTAGAAGACGTTTAATCCTCTTGGATATAGCATACACAACGAATCGTAGGATTCCAGCAGTGACTTCCAATATTCGTTCATCACGCACAGTTACTCTCCTCGCTCACCTGCATCATCATTCTTCCTTCGTCTCCTCCGCCGAGTGCTGCTCCACTCACCCCAGCCACGCCCCCTCCTTCACCATTTCCGCCCCCAGCGCTGCGCCCGCCGCAGCTGCCCGTCGCTCCATCTGGCGGGCGCGACCGCCGCCCTGCGGCTGGCGCCCACTCGGAGGCGCGCGGCGCGGCGCGGCGCGGCGCCGGCCGCCATGCATTGTGCAGGACGCGCGCGCGCGCGGCGGCGGCGCGGCGGCGGCGGCGGCAACGGCGGTGGCGGGCGCGCGTCCGCCGTCAGATTAGCAGGCGCCGGCGCATTAGTCCGGATTAGCCGCGAGGCCCCGAGGCGTCGCCGCCGCTGCCACGCCCCTCGCGAGACCGCCGCCCGCACCTCGCCTCGCACCAGCTCTCTTCGCCAACCCTACTCGCCCCTCAATTCTCACCGCCGCCAACACCCCCGCCCACAACATTGCCCCCCCCGCCAACACTCCCCCGCCAACAGTCCCCCCGCCAACAGCCCCCCCGCCAACAGTCCCCCCGCCAACACTCCCCCCACCAACACTCACCCCACCAACACTCCCACCAGACCAACACTCACCCCACCAACCTCACCCCACCAACCTCCCCACAACACTCCTCCAACACTCCCCACCAAACCTCCTCAACCTCCCCACCAACACTCCCCCACCAGCCTCCCCCTGCCAACACTCCCCACCAACACTCCTCAACACTCCCCCCACCAACCTCCCCCGCCAAACACCCCCGCCAACACTCACCCCGCCAACACTCACCCGCCAACACTCCCCGCCAACACTCACCCGCCAACCTCCCCGCCAACACTCACCCCGCCAACACTCACCCCGCCAGCACTCCACCCCGCCAACACTCACCCATGTACTCACCCCGCCAACACCACCGCCAACACTCCACCCCGCCAACACTCACCCGCCAACACTCCCCCGCCAACACTCCCCCGCCAACACTCCCCCGCCAACACTCTCCGTCCCAATCTCAAATCTCTCAGATCCCTTTTCAGTTTCTGAGAGTCAGATTGTCGTATCACCTTTACTGACACTTTCGCGTCATTCGCCAGGATGATCTTTCCCTTCTGGATGACTCGCGTTCCAAGTTCCTCATACGCTTCTGCAATCATATTACGCACGTTTGGATTTGGACATCGTAAGCCCCTTAGAGGAAAGTACTCTTGTGTTCTGAGAACAGAGTTGGGAGGATGGTTTAGCTAACAACTCAGTCTTTCGTTATAAACAAAAGGCATGAAACAGTAAATTATTAACTGCGTTCAGTTATTGAATGTATTTTAACAATCAATTATAATTATATAATTAGAGCATCATTTTTGATTTCTTAAACCTCATTATTTTTATCATATAATCCTATTTTATAATGAAATCGTGATCCAATGTTTACACGTACCGTGGTATTATTCTTTTAACCTGATAATTCTCCACTTCTTCTCTTTCAAGCCCAATACTTCTATTAAAAAGGACAAGTTTCCAAACAAGCCAAGTTCAAAAGTATTTGATGATGATATTGTGCTAATACAGTGATTGTGTAATTTGCCAATTTATTATTCGAAATAGTCTGAGTACAATTGTTCTCAATTTTAATCAAATTAATATGGGTAGATTTTCAGCATCAAAACCGACTGTCCATTTTTTTCAAATTCCTCTGCGGTCAAAATCTTAGGTTCACAACTGTTCAAATCCAATTTCTTCGTTTCAAAACTGAGTAACCTGATTATTCTTTGTTGCAAAATCACCTAAGTTCAATTTTACAATTGTACGCATTAACAGAAAACAAAGTTCAATAATATATTTTTCCTTTTTTGGTGTAAAAATCAACTCATTATGTGATTATGGGTTTTTTGCTATCAATTCCAGCTAATTGTATTTGCGATAATTTTGCAAGTGAAGC
>BLKR01006675.1:0-52601 GCA_011170035.1 Teleogryllus occipitalis | reverse complement strand
TGGGAGCGGGGATTGGAGCGGGGTCGGAGCGGGGTCGGAGCGGGGTCGGAGCGGGGTCGGAGCGGGGTGGGAGCGGGGTGGGAGCGGGGTGGGAGCGGGATCGGAGCGGGGTGGGAGCGGGGTCGGAGCGGGGTCGGAGCGGGGTGGGAGCGATGTCGGAGCGAGGTCGCAACAGGGTCGGAGTCGGGTGGGTGTGGTAGAGAGAGAGGTGAGGGCGGAGGTCGAAGTGCGGGACGAGTGGTGGAGCGGCGCAAAGAGGGAGGGAGCGGCGCCGGGCCGGCTTCAGCCCGCCGCCGCGTTCACCTGCAGCGCTGCCCGTCGCCGGCCCCGTGTGCTTCATCTGCATGGAAATGTGCGGGAGGTCCATATTCATGCGAGCCGTGGCGGCCGCCGACGGGGAGGCGGGCGGGCGGGCGAGTGCTGTGGACGGGCGAGTGCGCGGGCGTGAAAGTGGGCGAGTGGGCGGGAAGCCCAAACGCTCGCTCGGTCGGGCGAGTGCAAAGGTCGCCGAAGGAGGCGGGGGAGGGGCGTGGTAAAGAGAGGCTGTGTGTGAGAGGTTGACGCGACTAGGCGGAGAACAGAGGCAATGAAAACTGGGTCAATGGTGGTGACGTGAATTTGGAAAATATTTCGAGAATTTGTTTCGAAAATATTAGCGTGTTATGTGAAGTAAATGTTGTAGTCCACACTTTAGTTGGAAATGTGAAAAGTACTCTTGTCAAGTAGGCGATAAGCCGATTCCAAAGAAAATGAATTCACTTTCACGCGAAGTACCAATGTACGTACTCCAGTTGACACGTTTTTAAGACCACGACATTTCTCGCACATCAGTCACATTTGAATTTAACATTTTGCATTCCTTTTACTTTATTGACTAATGTGAAAATGTTTTTTGAAGTGGAAATTCAACACACTTTGTGCTTTCTAAAGATTTGTCTCGTCTTTCTTTCTTCTAAAAAAAGTTCCTAATTTTAATTTAATATTTCATTATGAGACCTCGTAGTGTGACGTATCAGGAAAAGTTGTAAATGTAAATAGTGTACTATTACCCTCCAAAGAATAAATAAATTTTTTTTAAATGATTGTTTCTACGCAAACGCAGTTTCCTTTCCCGATGTCTTGTAAAGATAAAATGTCTGGTTTCACATGAATTCATAAATATATATTCATTCCTTGCCAACTATTGTCTTCCAGCGATCGCAATCAGCCTCCAAAATTTGTGTTGTGCTGCAAAGAGGAGGTTATTTCTGCATGAACGTCTAACTAAATACTCTATTATCTGATAAATGCTCAATTATCTTCCTGCAATTTCGCTCTACAATGGGCGGTGAGCTAATGTAAACATATTATATTTCTACCCCGAAACAATCTGCGAATACTTGGAATTATAGAAACACGAACGTCATTAGCATGTTTTCAAAAACCTGTTGGAAACCAACTAGACGCGAAAGAATTCATGGAAACAAACAGGATTTACAAGCGGAAATTCGTGTTCTGCATTGCCAGAGATCCGAGTACGAACTCTCTCGAAAGTCTCCCTAACGGCAAGAAGATGTGTGGATTGTAACATACACCGAATCTCAACATCAGAAGATAATGACAATAAAATCAACAATGTTGATAGAATTCCATTAAATACAATTGGAACGTCATTAATAAAAATAAATAATATATGATGCTATTGGATGGGTATTAATGCACCAGTATGAAGTGTATTACGACTCGAGCTACTTTCGTCAACTTCGTATGAATGTATTAATACCTTATATCAATTACCTTACGGTCTTTTCTCTACGACTAATGATAACTCTTAGAAGTTAAAGCTTTACATTGAACCGCTTTATGGGAACTTCCCTGCAGGATTCAACTAACATCACCAAGCGGTGTGCCCCCTAGGTTCCAGGTGGCATTGATGATACGTAAGCACGGCCTGCTGTAAGCGAAAACTTAAATCTAATTTATTAAAGAAATGTCAATTTCAGAATCTGTTCTTATTTCTTATCAGTTTAATACGTGATGTAGACCCCATTGATCGCCTCTTGTCTCTTTCTCTCTCTTTTCATCCAGTGCATTTATGAAACGATGAATAAGAATGTGTGATTATGGGAGATAGAGGGAGATAGATGTAGAAAGCTATATAGGTAGATAAAGATAGACATAGATAAGTAGAGAGATATTGTTGGATGGATAAAGAGAGAAAAATGGAGACAGGGAAAGCAATGCCAGGAGAGAGGGAAGATAAGACTGAGCGAAGAGAGCAAAGAATGATATTCAGGAGGGAAAATATAATAATAATAATAATAATAATAATAATAATAATAATAATAATAATAATAATAATAATAATAATAATAATAATAATAATAATAATAATAATTTCCTTGCAAGTGGACTATTGTCGGGAGATGTGTTACAAATCCGACAATCTTAAAACAATACTCTAAATGGAATACAATAGTAATACAAGCTCATTAGAAATACAAGATGATTATATTTGATCATATGAAACGCGATTGAGAAAGAGAGCGAGGGGAAGAATGAGAACCTCAGCGCGGTGGAGGGAGAACGAGCGTTCGGGTTGGAAGGGGGCGTTACCTTCCCCTCCGCCGGGCGAACCGCCCGTGTCGCTTCCACCGTCGCCTGCGCGCGGGGGCGAGCAAACCTCATAGCCCGGCGCGCGCCCGCCGCCGCCGCCGCCGCCTGCGCCGCCGCCGCCGCCGCCGCCGCCGCCTGCGCCGCCGCCGCCGCCGGCGGCAGCGGTCAGGCGACGGGTCAATGAGGTGCGGTCGCCACCCGCTGTGCTGGATGCTCTCCAGGGCGGGCGGTGCATGATATTCGGTGGAGGCCAATAGCTTGTCACCGCGCATGTTTGCACCGCAAGAGGTGTAACATCCGACAGTAGAAACAGCACAGTTTGCAGATGACACCCTTATATTCGCTTCGTCACTCTCTAATCAACGTTAAAAACCACATATAATTTTATCTAAACCTAATAGACAGTTGGTCATCCAAATTAAAAATAAAAGTAAATCCAAACAAAAGTGCAGCAAATATTTTTTCTTTAAGTCCACACACTCCACCAATCACATTAACGTTAAATAATGAGTCCATCCCTTAGTACCCCCAAATAAATTCATTTAATATTTAGGACTGCACCTGGACACAAGATAGAATTGGAAACAATACATAGACACCAAAATAATTCAAACTATATACGAACTTCATCAATTAAAATAACTAATTAATAGGAATAAATACCTTCCATACAAAACAGCAACAATACTATACAAAACAATAATTAGAGCGACCCTTCTGTATGCCTGTCCAGTATGGATTAATGCTGCAAAAACAAACATCAACAAAATTCAAAAAGTACAGAACCAATTCCTTCGTACCATCACTTATGCATCCTGGTTCATATCAAATCACAAATTACAGAATGAATTCAACCTCGAGCCCATCTTTCACCACATTACTTACCTATCCCATAAATTCTTCTCTAATATTCATCATATTCAAACCTTATCCTCGTTCAACCTCGGTAAAAACCCCACTCATCTCACTCGCATTAAAAATAAATATCTATTCCACATATTTTGTAAATTATTTTCAGACCTAGAATGATATCTACGAGGTGCCATCATGGTTTCCTCAGGCACTTTGTTAAAGTTAAGTTAAGTGTTATGAATTAAGCCATCACTACATATGTATAGTTTTTATGAACTGATCTATGAACAAAAACAATCAAATAATAAAAATAATATATAAAAAACTGCAAGAGGTGCGTGCGGGAGGATGCGCTGCCCAGCACGAAGCTTTCCGCATGCTAAATAACTGCTTTGATGAGTCTTTAAACTTGTAGCTAAGTTCAATCTGTATGAATATAAAGGATAATTGTCGTTCTAACTCTGAAAGTACAGTGGAAATGTCCATAATATTTCTATTAATATTAATGTTTTCTCTTTTATGAAAGATTAACTGTCTTGTCGACAGTAAATTAGAAATGCAGGTAAAGTCCTTGGTCTAGTTGGTAAAACCATTCTGATATGTGACCGATTTTTTTAAATACGAACGAAAATTAAATATTATCAATACGCTAAAATAGCGAATTCGCTAAAATACGCAAAAATTCGCTGAAATACGCAATTTTAATGGTTGAGGTGTACTTGTATAGGTATATTAATTTAAATTGTATTCCACTCTTTGAAATATACTATTGAGACGTGAATATAAAGTGCGTTTCCAACTGCTCAGAAGAAAAATACGACAAATGTTAAAAGGATAAGGGAAAGAAGAAGATATATGTTTAAATTTCCTTCCAGAAGTGCCGTAATCTGTAAATGTTGCTGACTCAAATTAAGATTGACGTGTGTAAATGTGGACGGATTGAACGCACGTGCACTAAGTCCCTCTAATTGAGGCTGAGGCGACGGAGAGTAAACCTGTCGGGCCTATCGCAATTACTGCGCCAGACGAAATGCTTCAGATGTGTTGCGATGTTCCCTCACGACAAAATAACTACAGTGATCTATTAAAAGATGGACTTAAATAACTTCAATGAATGGTTTGTATTTTTGTGAAATACATGAATTAATGATAATTAATAAATAATTCATGTTTTACAATTCACTTTATATTGGGTGACGAGTGGGCAAATTGATTTCTGATTCTTTGCTCGCACTCCGTTTTCTAGAAAATGCTTCAAAGTTTGGCTTATTCAAGTTCTTTTTATTTGTTAAGTAATTTTACCACGTTTGATGAAGGGTGTACTACGAAGACCAAATTATGACAATCCACTCCACCCCTTTCGTTATTAGTTAATGTTTAACTAAATGGGTTTCAAGATTAAGTAAACGCAAATGTGTATTTTTAATGTAATATTTTCCTTTTTTAAAGAACTCAATTTGTGTAGTGATTTTGCCGTTTTGAACAAAGTATGCTGCTCGAAAATTCTTCCATACTCCGTTTAATTAGTAGAAAGTACATTTCGTACCTTTTAGCTTCAACAGGCAAAACGAAGGGAACTTTCGCGTTGTTCTCAACGTTACTTTCCGTACGAAAAACACTCGCTGCCGTACGTCGCTTGTGAAAAGGCTTGCAGCGCACGTCACATTTGATACACACCACCGTCGTGTTACGAGAACTCGCAAGCAATACTGGTAAATAAGCGAGGGAAATGAACACTCGGTAAACTCGGTGACAAGCTGCGACAGCCGTCGAGTGTTTGACAGCGGCACCTTAACGCTAGCTGCATGCCACCGACACGCCCTGCGCACACTGCACCGACACGCGCTCTTGTCGCGTGCCCAAACACTCACGCGCACGCGGGCCCCGCTCGCTCATAATCTCCTGGGGTGAAGCGCGTGCGCGCATAATAACGCCACCCCTCCGCCCCTATTCACGTGTATCGCTAAATAATTTTCCACAACGAGCGCCGCCGAAGAAACAAGTTGGCTGCGCTGTCGACACGCGTGCTCCACGCGGGAACTTTGGAAGGTCGTGCTAACGAGCCTCCGCTCTTTCCCCGATCCCCTCCTCTTTCGTTCCCAATATACAGCTTTACCTCTCTGCCCCTCCACTTCTCTGTCCTCCTCTTTCAGATCGTCTCCTCATCTCGGTCCCCTTCTCGTGCCCTCTTCTGCCTTCTTTCCTGTTTCATCTGCTCTCTTTCGTACCTCTTGTGCTCGCTTCTACTGCCCTCTTTCTCTGACCTCCCCCTCTGCTCTTTCTCTTTTCCTCTTCTTTTCTCCTCCAGTTTTCTCTACCTCTCTTCTTATCTGCCCTCTTCTACACTCTCCTCTTTCTCCTTTTCCATCATCCTCTTCTGTCCGGCGCCCTCCCCTTCCCCCTTATCTCCCTCTCTCTCCCTCTCTCTCCCCCTTTCTCTCTCCCCTTTCTCTCTCCCCCTTTCTCTCTCCCCTTTTCTCTCTCCCCCTTTCTCTCTCCCCCTTTCTCTCTCCTTTCTCTCTCCCCTTTCTCCTCCCTCCCCTTTCTCTCTCCCCCTTTCTCTCTCCCCCTTTCTCTCTCCTTTCTCTCCACCTGCCCTCCCTCCCTTTCCTTTCTCTCTCCCTTTCTCTCTCCCTCCCTCTCCCTCTCTCTCCCTCTCTCTCCCTCTCTGTCCCTCTCTGTCCCTCTCTCTCCCTCTCTCTCCATCTCTCTCCCTCTCTCTCTCCCTCGTGTCCAAGGTGGAGGAGAAAGCGGAGAAGCAGCCGGAGGCGGAGCAGGGCCGGCGGTTAATCGAACGGGGTAATCTGCTCGGCTCGAGCTCGAACTCAGGCCCCGTCGGATTAGCAAGCTCATATCTGGGGCGTGTTAACGAGCCAGGTCCGGGGCCAGGGGGAGTTGGAGGAGAGCGGCGGAGAGGACGCCGGGGGAACGGTCGCTTTGAGGACGCGAGGATGATCACCTGCAGTGGGTGCCCGACCTCAACTGCCGGCGGATGCGGCCGAGAGTGGATTCCGATCGAACTGTCTCCCTCGTCTCAAATTAGCACTAGGGCTCCGACGAGGCTGTCTCGCGGTTATGATATTGCTCCGCTCTAAGCTGCGGACCGTTGGCCTCGACGAGTGAGCTTCCCGCGATTATCGTGAGATCGTCACCCCACTCGCCAACTTCCATTGCGAGAAGCTACCTTTACACGAGATGGCACTGCATTCGCATGTAGGCTGCGAGATGGGGGGAGTGGGGATTGTAGACGGTACACCCAATACGAACATTGACATGAGTATTGACGAGATTATTACGTGTTTACTAACGTTAACGTTTTATGTGCCCTACAAGAATAGGATTATATTACGTAGGTGCTTTAAACATCGTTTCCACAGTCAAATAAAATATTATTATAAGCACACGTGCCGCAATAAATTGTACATTCATTTCACTAACTCACATGACTTTCGCGTTTATTTTATGTAACCCACTTCTACACACAGGTGTGTTTTCGTTTCTTAATGTCCGTACGGCTGTAGTCATGCTCGTACGTTACCTTTTCCTTTTCCACTTCTTGTTGTGTATAGTACGTAATTTAATCCTTTTATCTACAACATTAAGACCAGACATGATATAAGGGCTCTCTACTGAAAAGAGACTCGCTCGTGCGATAAAGCACCTTTCCTGCCAGTTCATTCATATACATAACTCTCTTGCCAACATTAGGTTTACACATCATTCTAAAATGTACTAAGAAGCTTCTTGAAAGCTCGCTTGCACAGGTTCCATTAGGGTTATGAACCTCTCTCTTAGGTGAAAGTATGGAAAGAGCTTGTAGTAAATAATGCTGGAAAGGAGAGACACGGTATGTAATCTTAGGTGGAAGTCAAAAACATATATATCTGTGTGAGGATAAAAATTGAAATATTCCAGAAAAACTGCTAGTACATTAGTAAATGCGTACTTTCACGAAAATTTGAAGATATCTCCGATTATCCTAAATAAGATTTTTTCCGGCTTTAATAATGTATTTTTCACAATTATTATCTTCGATGCGAGCCGTCTTTTCGCATCATAATCTCCTTCCGACTTAACTACTGGCACATTGCAGCTAAGCATGATTTTAGAAGATTCCGAACCGTTGCAACCCATGAATGATTCAGAAAAATGAAATTGTTTAGAGATTTGATTTAAACATTCATCTAGTATTTGGAAATTTCAGAACTTGCTTATATGTTTCGTTTAATATGTGTAATATGTCTATTGTGTAATAACAATATTCACCATTTGATATAATAAAAAGGTTAAATTTGATGTCCAATTTTGGGAACAAATTACAACAATTTTGGGATTAAATGGGCCGTTGTATTTACCAACGTTAATTACATAACAATTACTGGCAGTCCGAAGAAAGCGTATATCTATTGTGTGAATGAATAATTTGCAACATTAGAAACTGTGAATTAAAACATTTTTACAATTGCTGCTGCTATAGTAACAATCTTTTCTTGCTGTGAAGTAGAATTGCAATGTCATTAGAGCAATAATGGCGCTGAATTTTAAAAATGAATTGCTGCATTTATATTATAATTAGCTGTAAAACACACTGGAATACTGGCATATTACAATGCTACTAGCTCATGAATATTATTGGAGATTTTCATATTTTATTTATTTTTATTATAGAAAGTGTATTATACGTAAAATTACAAATTATTATAAATTAATATTTTAACGATATCTAATTGTAGTAGTTTCAACCACTAATTCCCGTTTTTGTTTTAAACAGTAAATGAAATTAATAAAAAAACGTACTAACATACACGCTTTACACTCATAAGTCACATGGAAACGAACCATTATTTGTCCTAGAAGACTTTAATATCGAGTTAATGTGTGATAAAATCAACAGATATTGTAATACTGCTTTCTATTTTAAACACTAGATGCGCAGGTATGGGCCTATAAAAGTGAAAAAGGGAATGTGAAAATTTCGCGCTTATGAAGGGTACCATTTGCTTTTGCATAAACTCTAACCATATAGATTACCCATATGTAGTTTTACCCTTACTAACCATGTGGCTAAAACTAGCACCTTTCCTCATAGGCATGCCCAGCCTAAAAAATTCTAGTCCCCTTTTTCATTAAACGTTTTTTCCTTATACAGTGTGTCCGAGGAGGAAACTTGGAAAATAAGCTCTTTAGACAATTTAAAGGATATTTTGTCTAATAAACTTCTTGGATATTCAGAATAGTTGAGCTGCAATAAGCACTCAAAAGTTGTCTTGAAAAAATGCTTTCTAGGCAAAAATATGCATTGGCTAAGCATAGAAACACTCCAGAAGCTTGTAAATTGTTTAATATTTACAAAAAAAATGAATATATTTGTTCAGAAAGAAAAAAATAAGACAGATATAGAAAAGCAGTCGAATTGAGTAAATTGGATCCTTTTTTATTTGACATTTTCTTGTAAATAAATATAGAATTAAAATCTCTTCCCCCAAATCATTTAACAATTCCCAAATTGCCTTGTAAAAAAAGTGAAAATCAGGAATTGGACACATTTAAGACAAATGTTATTTACGTAGAGTGACTTTCCAAAATTAGGCCAAAGTTACTCCGTAGTTCCATGAAAAAGCTCTAGAATGTCTGAGTTCTAACAATGCTCTCTACGTTATTTTTTAAGACTTTCAAGACAATATCGTCTTACTGTATTGATAATGTAGTTTTTAATTTATTACTTCTTTTCTAAACAAAAACATTCCTGTGGAAACATTTGGTCCTCGGCATCTGCTCTCAGTGTCTACGCATTAAGACGACCCTGATAGTGACATCAGTGACGAGGAGTCATTCCGGAGAGTGGGAGGAGGCGTAACCGAGTTAAAAACACGTTAGCCGGTGGATGTCGCGCTACCTCCCTCCCACGCCACCTCCACCCCCGCCAACCTCAAGACTGCATTTCAACCTCAAGCCTATCGCTATTCTATTGCCTTCCGCGTAATCGAATGACTTGGCTTCTTGCGAACGCTAGCGAAGATAAATGGATCTGAGTGGGCGCTTTACAAACGAGATTACTGGCGGGAGTGAACACGATACTTGTTCCTTGTTGGGGAAGTCTTACTAATGGTGTTTTGGATAAAGTTAGGATCAGGGAGAAAGAAACAAAGATGCTTGAAAAAGTGAACTTGGAGGGGAAAATTGTGTTATTAGCCCGAATTTCGTTATAAAATATAAGGAATGTCAACTGCATGTAAGTATCTACGTTTATAAAACCGATTACTGAATAATTACTGTATGATAACTTAATAATATGGCTACTGAATTCGTGTTATTTATTATAATTTATTTTCTCTTTCGGAGTGATTTTTGCTCAGCGCATTGAAATGAACAAATTTATCAATAACTGGAACGCTTTGGTTTTGCAGGGAATATTTTTTTAATTTTTGCTCAATAGTAAAGTGAGTGAGTTTTGCAAATTTAAAGCAGATTTCCTTATTATTATATAAGCTAACCCATAACCATTAAATTCATTTGTTCTGAAACAAAATTTGTTGTTTGTTTGATTTTGTTCTCAAGTAATGTCCCCTGACATTTTATACAATATTCAGTTCCTTTGAATTTTCTCAAAAGGTGAGAAGACAGTTCCACAAGAATATATCCATGATGATCATTAAAATATCTTAAACGCACCCAATGGATACGCGAGTGCATCGAGCAGAAAGCAATCTATGGTGTTGACGACAAGGTCATTGACCTTCATTAAGATGGAAGTCGCTTTGAAAGGTATGGTTGGCTTATGTCTGAGAGAGAGAGAGAGAGAGGGGGGGAGGGAGAGGGACGAGGGAAGCGCGGAGCACGCAATGGACAACAATTCGCTCTGCGCTTTTGAACGAGCAACATCGCTCCGAACGTTCCGCAGAACAGTGGCGATACATTTTCTGTGCTAGTACTAAACAGTGTTAAGTGGACGGAAGTGCGTGTTTAGTGTTAGTGCATCCATATTTATATGTCTAACAATGATCTTCTCAGCACAGGGCAGTTATTTACTCAAGCCCTAGAATCAATTTACAATCCAGAATATTCAACCAACATGGCGGCCGCGGAAGGTTGCTTGGACTTCACGGGCAGCAGTATGGATTTCATCGAAAGCAACACACCGCAGTCTCATCAAAACGCAATCAGCCATTCTTATGTGACTGAATTATCACCGGCACCTGTCGAATCTGGGCAAGTGCCATCACTACCACAAACAACCGGATCAACTCATTCAGATACGCAACAAAGCAAGGTAATGCAAGGGAAGCGAAACCGCGAGGACAGAGGTGACGCCAGTGACAGAGACGCCAAACGCATGACCTCGACAGACCCTCCTTCAGAACTGAACACCAACAACAACTTGCAAAAAAACTATAATGTAGAAGTGTCAAATAGATTCAGTTTTTTAAATGAAGAGTTACCTGAAGTGCCAGTAGAAGTGAAAAAAATCCCCCCAATCTATTTAACGGGAATTAGCAATCATACAGAATTTATAAATGAAATCAAATCTAAGTTAACAGAAAACTTCACCACCCAGCTCAAGAACAATAAAATTAAAATACAATTCACGACAATAATAGACTTCAGAGCCGCAGTTAAATACTTTATAAATACCAACAAACAATTCCATACGTACTCAGACCCCAGTGTAAAGAAATATTCAATAGTGATAAAAAACATTCATCCCACTATCACGGAAAACGAAATTCTCGAAGACATAGCATCTAAATTTCCATCAGTTACAAAGGTCACGAGACTAAACAAGAACAATGTCCCCATCCCAGTAGTAGCCGTGGAATTCAACGGTACCGAAAAAATAGAAAGTGTTTTGGAATTAAAATACATTTGTAACTCCATAGTTAAACCGGAAAGAAGAAAGAAAACTGTAGGCCCCATTCAGTGCTACCGATGCCTTGACTATGGACACAGTAGAAATAATTGTAATTACCAAGTTTCGTGTGTTTTCTGTGCAAAAAATCACCTTTCAGCAAACTGTCCATCAAAGAAATCAACTCCTACGTGTAAGAATTGCATGGGGAAGCACAGGGCTGACCTCAGGTCACACGAATGTACATATTATAGGAAAATAATCGAAAATAATAGCAATAATGTAAAATCTGGATCGCCAAATCCCAGATCCCACCAATCACGCACGCCACCTCCCAATAATGACTCAACGAACTTTCCATTCTTGCCCACTACAAACAATATTCCTAACTTCACTCAAAGATTAAATTATCATAATCAACCAATGAATGCAAATAATGCTAATCATCAACAATATTACAATCACCAAACAAACAATCAATTTAACCAATACGGTAGCAGAAACACTTTCATTACCAACATCGCACAATTCATTACCAATCACGTAGTCAATCTCATTAACTCCCTAATTCCAACAATAATACAACATATCCAGAACTCCATTGCATCCACATTTAGCAACAGTTATGGAAGATTCACACCATAAAGCATTGATCATATTAAATTGGAATGCAAATGGCATCGTAAACAAAAAATCCGAATTAGAACAGTTTCTACATGCAAAAACGATAGATATCGCATGTATAACCGAGACGCATTTAAGCCCAAACAAAACATTCACCATCCCAGGATTCAAAACCATCAGAGCTGACAGAAACGAATATTCGGGAGGTGATGTATTGACTTTGATAAAGTATAGCATCCAACACCACCAATTAACCTTGCCACACACTCCAGGTATAGAAAAAATCGGGATAAATGTAACATATGACAATAATCAAACATTAACTATAGTCACTACGTATAAACCACCCAACATAAAAATCAATACTACTTCTATCAACAAATTACTTGAATTGCAAAATCCATTTATTATAGTAGGAGATTTGAATTCAAAGCATTCGGCATGGGGATGTCGGACCACAAATGCGGCCGGCGAATACCTAAACAGAATAAAAAATACATTGCAACTTAACATACTAACGCCCACAGAACCAACACATTTCCCATATGACTCCAACAAAAATCCAGATATATTAGATATAGCAGTAACAAATTTAAAAGACCTATTCTACTCTACTGTTCACCACGAATTAGACTCCGACCATATCCCAGTTGTTATAACATCTAAACTAACAAAACCTCCACCCTCTCCTGCTCCCACACTGAACACTTACAATATAAACTGGCACCACTTTAAAAACGCTGTTGAAAAATCAATACCAAAATTTCAAATCCTTAATTCTTCTGATGAAATAAATCATGCAATCAGTGAGCTAAATAATATATTAATTAAAACTCTGAATAATTCTCAAAATACAACAATACCAGAAATCAGAAAGAGACTAAGAAAACCATTACCTCCTAATATTACTGAATTAATAAAAGTTAAAAATAAAACCAGAAGGCTTTGGAACACCCTAAAAATCCCAGAACTAAAAAAAGAACTAAATCATCTAACTAATATTTGCAAAAAGGCAATAAGTAAACACAACCAAGAAAAATTCAATCAATTTATTGAAGGACTAAATACTAAAAGCAATTCTCTGTGGCAGTTCACAAAGAAAATTTTAAGGAAAAAGAACAGCATTCCCCCACTGTCAACTGATAATGGGAAAAAATATTCACCCACAGAGAAAGCCGAAATTCTGGCAGCTCATTTTGCCAGCACATTTACACCCAATGACTCCATAAAAAATGCCAAACACGATGAAATCTTAAAATTTTCAAACGCTCCTCTTTACAACGTTCCTCACAGAATTAAATTCATTTCTCCTAATGAAATTAAACTAATAATCAAAAAAATGCCAAACAAAAAATCTCCAGGACACGACCGAATTAATACTGCAATCCTCAAAAGATTACCGAACAATGCCATCGCATTTTTAAATAATATATACAACTCCATACTAAGAACAGGTTATTATCCCCAAACATGGAAACATTCAATAATACATCCAATAGCAAAACCAAATAAAAATCAATCACGTGCAGAAAATTACAGACCAATCAGTCTTTTACCCACAATGTCAAAAATCTTAGAAAAATTAATTCTTGTCAGATTAAACAAACATATAAATAAAACGAACGCAATTCCACCTCATCAGTTCGGTTTCATATCCCATCACTCAACGACGCACCAGCTTCTGAGGCTAACTGAACACATCCACTCTGCTTTTCAAAAGGGATATCACACAACCACTGTATTTCTAGATGTGTCACAAGCATTTGACAGGATATGACACCCAGCCCTTTACTTCAAACTAGTCGAAATTGGTACACCAAAGTATTTAATTCAACTCATCAAAAATTTCATAGCCGACAGAACCTTCTCAGTTGCAGTTGAAGGTCACCATTCTAACCCCAGACAAATTGCCGCTGGGGTCCCCCAAGATTCGCCGCTATCCCCAACCTTGTTTAATCTCTATACTGCAGACATTCCTACTTCCCATCAAATAAATACCGCCCAATTCGCCGATGACACTGCCTTATACATCTCCGGCACTTCACTACAAACTCATCAATTCCAGCTCCAACAGCATCTAAATCTAATAACAAATTGGGCAAATAACTGGAAAATCAAATTAAATCCCTCAAAATCAGCAGCAAAAATCTTCTCATTGAAAACCTTTGCACATCCATCCCCACTACTCATAAATAATAACGCTATAAATTGGACCCCAATCACGAAAACAATAAAATATCTTGGATTAAATTTAGACACTAAACTCAATTGGAAACAACACGTTGAAATAAAAGCACAACAGGCAAAAACCAAATTAATCCAATTAAGACCTTTACTAAACTCATACAACCATCTCTCATTGTCAAATGCACTAACACTATACAAATCATTCATTCGCCCAACATTACTATACGCATGTCCGATCTGGACCAATGTCGCCAAAACCAATCTCAACAAAATGCAAATATTTCAAAACAAATATTTAAGATTAATAACAAGAGCTCCATGGTTTATTAGCAATAAACAACTACATCATGATCTAAACATAAATGAAATAGCTCACCAAATAGCATACCCATCAAACAACTTTTACACTAATTTACCCTTCATAAAGGCATCAACTCACTACAGACTCGGAAAAGATCCCAGATACAAAACCAGAATAAAGAACAGATTCCCGCTCCATTCTTTCCTCCAGATATTTTCAAATATTGATTAATTCTGCTGAGGTGCTGTTTGTTTCCTCTCCCAATTAAAGTTTGTTATGTACAATTTTAAACTAGATTAGTTGATTAGATTAAGTTGTCTAGATTAAGTTGATTAGATTAAGTTGTTTAGATTAAGTCACCATACAATTGCAAAGTTTCACTTGTAAACTGAACATTGTAATTTCAACTAAACAATAAATAAATTAAAAAAAAAACGCAATGGACAAGGAGAGGGAGCTAGTGCGATGGCACAGGAGGGGGGAGAGGGAGCGGACAGAGAAGCCTTTGAGCAGGAGTGTCTAACATGAGAGGTCTCAGGGTCCACAATTGGAACTAATATGGTTGCGGGCCATATTTTCATTACTCGGGCGATCCACACATAACTTCCCCATACTGTTGATCCCGGCTGCTCTGAAACGGGAGGGGGTGGAGTGGAATGATAGTGATGTCATGCTGAACCATGCCTAACCCTATGAAAAACACATTGGGATAATTATGAATTTCTAAATTTACTATAAAATAAAATTCCATAAATCTAAACTTACCCTGTGTTTACATTAGGAGGCATGACCATGGAGTGGGGATCGTGCGTGGGCAGTGCGAGTGACGTGGATCGACATAGAGTGCACACCGGTGGGCAGCTTCGTGTGAGGTGTTTTGGAAGACGTAGGTGGCGCGAGAATAGCAAGGGGAGGCATCGGCAGCACGTGGGTTCCGCATGGGGATCGTGCGTGTGCGAGGCAGGACTAGCGTGTAGGTATCGGGCGTAGGCAGAGCGTGGTGGTCGTGGAAGGGCGTGGACTGCGCGTAAGTACAGGTGCATGGGCAAGGGCGCGTGAACTGCGAGGGGGGAGCGTAGGCGGCGCGTTGCTGGTGCGAGGAAGAGTAGAATGCCATGTGGGGATCGTGCGTGAGCGAAGCAAGTTGGGCGTGTGAGCTACGTGGAGAGGTGTGGGCGGCGCGTGGAAGGCAAGACGAGACTTGGGAAGCATGAGGGTACCGAACGTGGACAGATCGCGGGGGAGGGGCGTGGAAGGGCATAGGAGGAGGAAGGAGAAGGGGCGTGGAGGGGCGTGTGAGTTGTTTGGGGAGGTGTGGGCAGCGTGTGCAAGGCAAGAGGAGACTTTGGGAGTATGTGTGTATCGGGCGTGGGAGAACGCGTGGGAGGGGGCATGGGTATCATGCGTGGGCAGAGCGCGGGAGGGCGTGCAAAGGCAAGGACTCCGTGTAAGGACAGGTGCGTGGGCAGCGGCGCGTGGGCTGCGTGAGGGAGGTATCGTGGGCGGCGTAGAATGCCGTGTGGGGATCGTGGTAGACGCATGGAGGAGCGTGTGAGCTGCGTGGGGAGGCTAGGTCGGCACGTGTATGCCGAGAGGAAGTGTACAAAGCCATGTGGGGATCGTGGGCGACACGAGGTTGGCGTGGAGGGTCGTGTGAGTGGCGTGGGCGAGGCGTGGAGGGCAAGAGGAGACTCGGGGAGCATGTGGGTATCAGGGGTGGGCAGCGGCACTAGAACTGCGTGTATGGCGTGGAGGGTCGTGTGATTTGCGTGGGCGAGGCGTGGAAGGCAAGGGGTGGAGACTTGGAGAGCATGTGGGCATCAGGCGTGGGCAGCGCGCGGGAGGGCGTGCAAAGGCAAGGACTCTGTGTAAGGACATATGCGTGTCCAGCAGCGCGTAAGCTGCGTGAATGGCGAGAGGAAGCGTAAAATGCCTTGTGCAGATCGTGCGTGGGCGTGGAGGGGCGTGTGCGCTGCGTGGGGATGCGTGGGTGGGACCGTCCGTCGCGAGTGCGTGCGGAGGCGGCTCCACGTGCGGCGCTACGCGGCGCGGCCGCCAGTGGCGCTGTCGGGCCCACAAAGCCCGCGGCTGCGGGGCGCGGCGGCGGCGGCCGCGCGGGCCTTTGTGGCCGCCCTTTGTGCGGGCGGCGGCGGGGCGGGGGCGGGGGCGGGGCGCGCGCAGGCCGCCGCTGCCGCTGATGCGGTAATCGCGGACGGGGCGCCGCCGCTGTAAGTGGGTTACCGCCTACGACCAACTTCACTAAGTTCCTTCCTCTCCCCCAGGACGCTGGGCGCTCGCGCGATTTTCTTCGCCTCCCAGCTGAAGGAACGCAGTTCCCGCTGCTGGCTGTTCCAAGATGGATTTTATGTGGAGTTCATACGATTTATTTGTTTATGTACTATGTCCGGTGTTTTGGTATTTCTTGCTGTAAACCGCTTTGACAAATATTAAAGGTTTAAATAAAATCAAAAAGGAAAAATAATAAAATAAAATTTTGACTAGCGCGTGAATTGGACCGCGCCCTTGGCTCTAATGCCTGAAGATAGTTATGGTATCATTAATCAATTTTCAATCAATAGAAGCCATTTTAAGAAGCATAATTCGAGTATTAGAATTGGTATATTTTTGCTACACATTACAAACACATTAGCTAACGAAAACGCATGGTAAGACTAGTGTCCTTCTTTTCTTGTATCTGTTTGCTATATTTCGATAGGTTTCGACATTGGACTGTAGAAGGATACCTAGATTGGACCGATCCACCTGGTAAGCAGAATTTTAAAATTTACTTTAACGTCAACAGAAAGCAAAAGAATGGAACGCATGTAAATGTAACCTATTTTACGTCATCTGATTGGATGTCGCTTTGAATAGACAACAAGCGAACCTAGGTCTAGCTACATTGATCAAAATTGTAATGAAGAACTCTCTTCAGATGGTTCTATAAAGACAAGAAATATCTATAAAGCTTTAAATGAAAGGTGATGGTCCTCAGGCGTATTATCACTTACTATTATTATCGATTTTTTTAGTATAAATACTAAATTTAAATAATACCGTATTTTTTTCGAATGAACGCATATCTATTGTCATTGTTATTTACGTCGTTTGGTTGTGTGAGCAATCAATCTATTGAAAGTATTTCGAGTTTTTCGTCTAGTAAGCGTGTATGAGTGTGAGGTTATAGTTAACGATACAAAGATAGCAAGTTTTTTAAGTTCGAAG
This sequence comes from Teleogryllus occipitalis, assembly GCA_011170035.1. Taxonomy (NCBI): domain Eukaryota; kingdom Metazoa; phylum Arthropoda; class Insecta; order Orthoptera; family Gryllidae; genus Teleogryllus; species Teleogryllus occipitalis. Next base: position 34,971 of record BLKR01006675.1, on the reverse strand, counting down.
TTCAAGTATTTTTAAATGCAAGAGATGAATGAGGGTAAATAAACGCAAGATCAAGTTTGAAATATGTGTCCCTTCACAAGAAAAAAAATTATTGTAATGAGATGTGATGCATTATATTTTTAAGTTATGGCGAGTTGTCAATTTTCCTGATTTAGTCCTCTAAAACATTCATGTCCAGATCTTGGAAACTAATAAATGTTTTAATTACATTTCCAGAAACATTATTAACTCGCTGTTAAAAGTAGATATGGATTACATTGTTCCAGAATTTGTGAACTTCCCTCATTTTATTAGTCTTAATGAATCAGTATTGACCGACATGAAACTATTTGGCGTGGTGTTTTTTCGTATAGTACATACGTGGTACTTTTCTGGTGTAAGTTTTCCATATTTCGTCTCTTGTCTGGGATGTAATCGCAATGGTTCAATTAGTTCCTCACCATGATGCCACTGCTTGCGCCTTGTGGGCACTCCTAGAATGATTGTTGGGTTATTATGAATATCAGTGATGATGGAATTAGAGCCAGTGGAATCGATAGTTCCCCATAAAAACCTCCCGTAGCACGCTATGTCCATCACAAATTCCACTTCAATCAGACAGGTATCAAATCGCGGCCCCAGACGTGGAAAGCGAGCAATGAAGCCGCTACACCACGAGTTGGCCAAATAATTGCAAAGACATTAGCGGAAAACTCAATTCTCAATAATTAAAAAGAATATCAACTCAGAAGTTAGATCCCTGCAAAGCGTAAACGACATTGTACATACCACCCCCGTTTTGCATATCATTTCCTCCATGGCGACGCACGGCGTTTGATATTCGCCAGCTCTAATTGTTCGTGGACCGCATCACGTCCAATGTAGCCCTTAGCGACGGTCGTTCTCCCATAGGCCTCAGCCGAAGCGATGGCAGCGCCCGCGGCGGCGACCGAAGAGCGCTCTGGCGGCGAACCAGATGCCCGCAATTATATTTCCACGGAAGGGCTCCAGCGCCGGACAATGCCCCGCGGCCGGAGTGCCTTGGGCGCCACGCGTTCAACCATCGCCACTGTCAGGGTCGACCCTACTCGATCCGTGCCGCTCCACCCTGATCCTCCCCGCCCCACTCGATTCGTGTCGCCCCTACCCGAATATCAAATCCTTTGCCGATCCTGTCTGCCTCATTTTGTCAGGGTCGACCCTATTCGATCCGTGCCGTCCCTCCGACATCCTCCTCGCCCCACTCGATTCTTGCCGCCCCTACCCGAATATCAAATCCCTTGCCGATCCTGTCTGCCTCATTTTGATCCATCCCAACCTTTCCAATCCGGCCCGTCCCTTTTCGATTCGGGCCACCCCTTTTCTATCCAGCCCTCCTCTTTTCGATCTGTTCCGCCACTTTAGTATCCGGCCCGCCCCTTTTCGATCCGACGCGTTCCTTTTCGATACGGCCCGCCCCTTTTCGAAACCGCCCACCTCTTTTCGATCCGACCCAACTGTTTTGATCCGGTCCGTCTGTTTTCGATCCGGTTCGGTTTTCTATCCCGTCCGCCTCTTTTCTATCCGACCCACCCCTTCTAGATCCGGCCCGTCCCTTTTCGACCCGACCCATCCGTTTTCGATCTGGCCCGCCTCTTTTGGATCCGGCCCGCCCCTCCCCGATCTGTCTCTCCTCTCCAACACAACCCGTTTCCTCTACCTGGCCGTCTCCCGCCTCCACCGTATCGTCCCTCATCCCATCATCCCGCTTTCGTCCCACCCCAGTCGGGCCAGCTCTGACCTCTAGCTCGATACGACTGGTTTTGTTTTTAGTAGTACTACCTCTTATCAAACCATTCCACCAGATCCGATCATTCCTGCTCATAGTCCTGTTCCGCTCCTTCTTAATCAGGTTCGCCCCTTCCTCACCCGTCTCGTCACTTCCTGATTTTTGTCACATACCAGCGGTATCTCGCCCCACCTTCTTCCCGGCTCGCCCCGTTTCATCCCGCCACGCTCGGCGGTCTGTGTCTTGCGCTTCTCTCCATTTCTTTAAGTTTTCTCTCTCCTGCACGGCGTTCCCTTTCTTCCTCACGTTCCATCACTGCTTTTGTCGTCCCTCTGCCAACCGCTTTTCGTCTCGTCTCTCAACTACATGCCAATTCCGTGCCCAGTTCCCTACTTCCCGCGAGTTGTGGGTGGCAATTGCGCGAAATCGCAGGGTTTAATATGGGCACTCTCTTTGACCTTGCTCCATGCTCGACCCCTCTCCGCTCTTCTCCACTCCATTCTGGCATGGCCCGTCACGATCTGTTGCTTCATACCTAGAAAAGTATCTTCCCAAACCGTCCTGCATTGCCCCCCTCATTTTGTCATGCAAATCCTGTCATTTGTACGTTCCTCGTTGTACTCCCTCCTGGGCATCCTCTCCCCTCCTCGCTCTCCCCTTATTGCCACTCTCGCTCCTTCCCTCCTCGTCATCCCCTTGTTGTATTTCTTCTTGGCCTTTTATCAGTTATTCCTTTCCAGGCATTCCTACTCTTCCTTCTAGGCATTCCCAACATGTATTTCGTGCCAGGCATTCCCTCTTAGGTGTTCCGTCTCAGGCATTCCCTTGAAGGTATTCCTTCCCAGTCATTACCTTCCGGATATTCTCTTCCATGCATTTCAGACCAGCGAATTCCCCTCTAATGCATTCCCGTCCAGAGCATTCCCTTCCAGGGCGTTCCTGACCGGAGCATTCCCTTCCAGGCATTCCCTTCCACGCATTCTCTCCCGGGTATTCGGGTACTGACCCCTGACCTGTCACATCCCGTGGCCTCACCACTACTCCCACACGCCCCGCCCACTTTTCCCCGCGACGGCAGCGCGGAATTTGCATCGTTTCGCGCTCGCGCTCCGCTCGCCCCGGCCAATTGCTGCTCGGCGGCCGAGCGGCCAGCGACACCGCATTACCGGCGCCCAGCCGCCCCGCCCCGCCCCGCCCCACCCCGCCCTGCCCCGCCTAGCCCCGCCCCGCCCCGCCCCGCCCCGCTCCGCCCCGCCACTCCCCGCCCCGCCACGCCACGCACCGCCCCGCCACTCCCCGCTCCGCCCAGTCCACCCCGCCCCGCCCCCCCGCCCCGCCACACCCCGCCACACCCGGCCCAGCCCAGCCCCGCCCCGCCGCTCCCCACCCCACCCCGCCCCGCCCCGCCCCGCCCCGCCCGCCCCGCCCCGCCCCTCCCCGTCACGCCCCTCCCCCGCCACGCCACACCCCCGCCACACACCGCCCCGCCCCGCCCCGCCCCGCCCCGCCCCGCCCCGCCCCGCCCCGCCCCGCCCCGCCCCGCCCCGCCCCGCCCCGCCCCGCCCCGCGTCGGCCTGGCCCCGTGCGCTCGCTGCGATGGCGCGTGAACAGGTATTGCAGGCAGGGGGGTCATGCGTTATCCTTCGGCGCAGTGCGCTCAATGCGGGGTTGAACGAGGTCACAGCGAGAGGACCAAATATGTGGCAATTCTCTTCTCTTTCTGGGGGCGCTGGCCGATTTTTTTGCTTGTACTCGACTTTTCGTGGTTCTGGCTGAAACTATACGTCCCCTTTTTTTAAATTTTTTTTATTGACGATTAAGAATGGAGTTGCTGTTTAATATATTGTTTGTTGGTGTAGAAATTCAATAGAACAATTCAATAAACACACTAAAAACAAAAATGTTTTCCTCAAGATCAAATATTGATCCATTATTTAATTTCAAATAAATTCAGTAATCTATCTGGAACGCCATCCAAATCAAGTGGTACCTTCAAAGGTAATTGTAATTTATATGTAGTAAATATTCATACAATGCTGCTTACAAATGTATTGTGTAATTATAATCTTTATCAAAATGTGTAACGATGTACTACCATTCGATTTAGAATCCATGTTATAGTTGTTAACGTCATTAGACCGATAAACAACAAATAACCACCCCAGTTTGTTATTTTTGTTAACGGCTGTGTGTCTTTCAATGCCTTTCGTAATGCTTTTTATAAGAAAACATAATCTTTGTCATACGCTGGCATACCTTTTCGTTGCGTTAAGTCGGGACAACAGTAGTGTGTTACGAAAATATAATAACACATAAAAATAATTTTATACTTTTTGCACATTAATATATTATCATGTATTACTTTGTTAGCTATCTTAAGAGGCACGTAGACCACGCATATATTTTAGGCAATTTCTATGAAACGTATGTATTTCTATGTAAAGTATTTGTCACAAGTAAAATATAAAATTGAGTTGCGCAGTTGGGGGACCTTTAGTTAACTAGCGACAATTAACACCTTGTTTTTTTATCAAATTACTTCATTGATTCGCATGGAGATGCAAAGGTCACATTAATGGCATTTCGTGATTTCGTTTAATAACATCTCAGGTTTATTATATAATAGTATATCTATTATACTGTTTACTAGTAATACCTATTACTACTATTTACTACATAATAGTATACCTATTCAATTCTCTAATTCGAAGGTATGAGACAAGCATAATTAGCCAATATTTGAACTTAAACTACAAAATATCAAATATTCGCCCTTGCATAACATTTTTTGAGCTTCCTATATTAGACGTCAGTGAATATAAATTTCTTCAAGAAATATACGTGCTTCACAGTTCCACCTGTATATTTTGTATTAATAAGCGTGATAATCTAGGCCAATCCCGCCCAGCGCGCTGTAGCAATCCGGCGCCAACGCTCACGACCTGGGAGCGAGCGCTCGCATTGTGACCTGGGTGGCAGGCTGCCGGCGCACCTCGCGGTCGTAATTCGAGTGTGGTGACCGGGATATCACCGTATCCCGGAATCGTATTAGCGTTCGGATCCAAAGGAGCGCGAAATCCAGTACATGGTAATGAAATGCATAGTAAACAGCTGGTTGCAGGGAGAAATACGTATGTGTTCTATTGTATGATATCGACTGCAAGATTAAGTCTTAACATCCAATGAGTTCTGGAGACTTTTTGGCTAGCAAGTCTTTGTATGTCATCCTAATATGTAAGTAATTCTTATCCAATAGTTAAACTGTCGGTAATCGTTAATATAATGTTACACGTGGTCTGATCGGACAACGTGATATCAACCTTCTGTACGGCTGAGAAAGTCTGCAATCGTTTTGCAGCTTGTTTATCCGTTCTCAGATGTATTATTTCTTCCGCTAACTTTTTGTCAGTTTTACAAAACAAAGTAAATATTTTTATCGTGGTTCGAGTTTTTCGCGTTTTTCGTGCATGACGAAACAACTTTCCGCCCTGACTGTATCTGGTGTTTAAGATAAGGTCAATCACACACTTTAAAAATCAGACGGGTTCCGTTCATGACAGACTGCAAGGTTATGGTATTTATATTTTGATGTTTATAAAACAGACGCTCCTGTTTATTCAGAAGGGTATTAACCCCTCAGCCGTGTACGACGGAATATGCCGGCGATGGTGTTCACCGGCGATGGTGTAACGGTTAGCGCCTCGGGCTGTTATGCCCAAGTTCGCGGGTTCAAACCCGATCGAAGCCGTGGATTTCTAAGGGCGAAAAGATCCTTCGGCGGGGAAGTAAATCCGGCTGTCCCATGTTAGTAGGTTTACTGCATGTAAAAGATCCTCAAACCTAAATGAAGCTTCTGAGCCAAATTCAAATTGTCTGTTTCGTCGCCCAAGTAATACCTTCTTTCTCCCCTAGAAAGTGAAAGGAGCGTAACGAAATTTGCGTGGTCAGACGGAAGAGCAGACCTCATGGCCTGAGTCTCGCCACGTAAAACAAGGTATTCATTCATTCATATGCCGTCCCTCACGGTATCACTCTCTAGCGTGTGCGACGGCGTATGTCGCTCACGCGTTTGAATGCGTCTCCAGGTTTTTTTTATTTATTTGTTGCGTCTACAAATTAACGCAACGCGTCTCCAAGCCCCTTAAGGGGCGTTGAGCGCATTGCGCTGGGGATTAATCCTCCATTGTTGAGCGCTTTGTGCTGGGGATTAATCCTCCATTAATTTGAGCGGGAGTAATCCTCCATTACCTATAAGTCATGTCACGTCACGTCGCAGTCAGTTGTCAAGAGGACCGCCAGGTAGCATCTCCGCGTACGCGTCTCGTGCTACGCGATCCTGCGTCACTACCCAGCGGCCAGAATTTGGAAGGAACTAGGATAGGGGTAGGGTTTAGGATACTTCTTACTTTGGACTGGCCCTTAAGAAGCAGGCAAACTCGTTTTGTTGGAACAAATTTCATATGCGATTCGACGGGAATCGAACCCAGATCTCAGTGGTGAAAGGCTAGCGACTTCGCTATGTGCCACGAGCGAGCCGCGATACTCGGCTTACTCGGCCGGGTTACTCGATAAATTTCGCGAGGGGATCGCTAGCTAGTAATTCAATGTAGCATCTGTTTCTTGTATTCCAATATTCACGTTAGATGTTTATTTTTATGCACGATTGTGTGGTTGCTGGCGTAGAATTTTCTGTGGTAGTACTACAATGGCGGGATTGACAAAATAAATTATCCGGACGTAAATTCAGGTACTAAAACCAGAAGTTTGTCTAAGGTAGTGAGTAGTGTGCTATAACAACAATAACAAAAAATAAACATATTGTTGCAAAATTTGCCGTGGAAACCCACCTTTTTGTATTATTCTTTGTTCGAAGTACATAGCTCTCGGAAAGACATGGTTTGTGTATTTTTTAGGTTAATGTGTATATTATTTGTAATTATATTGAATAAACTAAATGAAACGACATACTTTCCTCTAGATATCCTAATTTTTTCAGACATTTTCCTTTAATCCTATATTTTTCAGACATTTTCCTTTAATCCTAATTTCTCAGACATTGTCCTTAAATAGTATAGAAGATGTATAATTTTAAACTAGGTAAAGACTGAAATGTAACTTGGTCAAATTTAAAAGTCACAATGAAGCAGGGCAGCGGGCGGCGAAGTCACTCCTGAAGGGTTAAAAACGAGCCTGTAAAAAGCTGCCTGGCATTACATGCGTGTAGGTGTGCCTTAAAACTCTCTTACTGATGTAGAAGTAAGAGACGAGCATAGGTGTTTGCGCCCCCAATCAGGGCAGCGCGAGTGGGCGAGGGCGTCTCGAGGGGGAAAGAGGCAACGCCCCGGCGCGTGGGCGGTGGCCGGGGCCGCGGGCGTTTTTCCGAGAGCGCGCGGGCGGGCCGGCGGGCAGTGGAGTTCGCGGAAGGTGCAGCCGTCGCGTGCATGCGGCGCAAGCCCTGCCCTGGCCGGAACACCCCTCCCCCCCCGCGATAGCCGCGCACAGGAACTCCCACCGCGCCCCTCCGTGGGTTAGCTGATGGGCCTCGCATCCGCACAGCGTGGGTTGCATCCTGTGCGAGCTGCGTCAATTGTCGGTCAGCGAGAAATCCTTAGTGGCCTTTATAAAAGTACAGAGCTTCTATCTTCGCTCGTTTTCAAAACATGTGCTTATGCAATAAGTAGGGCAGTCATTTATATGCAATAAAAGAAGCGAAATATGCACATATATATGTAAATATATTTGGTAATGTATGTAATTTAAAAAGGAAAATATGCGAAATAGTGTAATGTAATGTGCAAGTGAAAAAAATAAATAAAAAGTGTAATGTGGAAAATATATTTACAGCAAAAAGATACAGAAATCGTACAAATTGTTACAAGCGACAAACTTTAACATTTAGGGCTTAATTTTGAAGAACACTCATTTCTTAAGATAATAATGGGAGATGCAGTTAATGTGCATTTCACAAAATAGAAAAATTATATAGGTATTGCAACAAAAATATGACTTTCACTCAATTGCAATAAAACCTAGAACACAGAAATCAAATACCTTAAAACGATAATCTTGACTTAATGCTTTTCACTTGTGAGCCAACTAAAAGACGAGCCAAGAAAAACGTTAGTAAATTGAGAAAAAAGGGACAAAACTTGAACAAAGTCAATTGATCACTTGCAAAATTGTTGCATTTGCAAACAACCTCCTTTTTCAAATTCTCAAACTCAAAGAAACGTCCAGTTGGCCTCAAAATCGCTTTAAACCGACTGAATGCCCACTCCACATCAACAATCAACAGGTAACTTAGAACATCTTTTATTTGATCAAAGTAGTTGGAATAACACTCAGCTGCCTCCAGCCAAGTGCCCCCACCTTGTGATGACTGGTTGGGGAGGTAGAGGTAGGCAAGAGTAATTTGTCTTAGAAATATCCACACGACTTGGAGGCTTCAAGAATACTTTCTTGACGGTTGGTATCAACTGATGAATATCTGGGAATTGAAATATCTCAGTTTCTGCAACAAGATGAAAAGCATGAGCAAGGCAAGTTAGATGAATAAGTTTAGGATAAAAAACTTTTATCGCAGCCCCTGCTTTTGACATATAAGGAGCACCATCCGATAGAAATAGTAGAACCTTTTCATGCTGAACTCCACTCGACCAAAGAACACTCATTGAGTCATTGAAATACCTTGCAATGAAGGGTAAATATGCTCTTTTGGCGCTTGAGTGAATATGCAAAACAAAATATGCAAATGTGGCCCAAATATGCATAAATATGCAATTATAGTGATATATGTGAAATAAAAGTAGCTTAAATTGATTCTAAATGCCTCAGAACAAATTGTACAATTTGTTGAAACGGTATGTTTTAGTTAACAGAAAAAATATGTAAATGTATATTAATCACAGCCCAAGCAACAAGGCTTAACATTATAAAGTTTTTACATTATATGGAGGTTTCGGGTGTAAAACTTGATAGCACGTGGAAACGTTTGCGAGACATAAGAGAATATTTCCGCTTTACAGGATATAAACTGGGAGCACATAAAGATAAGAGTTGGTAGAAAATTGTCCGCCATATTTTGGACTATTTGGGAATCTCAGCGTATGGACAGCAGATGGAAGCGTACGAAAATGGTAATATCACAAAAATAATAACTTTGAGGACTACCATCTTTTACTTCTGTGCTCTTCGCATTCTCTTTAATAGCCATAGGAATAATTAAACGCTTTACCACCATTTTCGTTTTTGAAAAGGCTACGAATGTTATCGAATTTCAATTTAATTTAACGTCTTCTTCCTTCAATTTTGCCTTCTCCCACGCATCTATCTCCCGGTTCGTTAAATCCACCGAGTCCACTGCATTTGCAGACCGAAAAGGTCACATTTCCCGGAAATCTTATTCATCTCCGACAAATTGTTCCCCCATTACTGTTGGGGGGATTTCTCAATTTTACTTTAAACCCCTTTCCATTTTTTTCTTTTCAGCTTTCCGGAACTTATTAAGTTACGGTGGATTTCATATGAAAATCTCAACTAATTGAACTTTCCGTTAAACAAGTTTTTTTTAAATATGTTTGGTCCACTTCTTTATGTATTAATGTTAATCAAATGAATTGCAAAATAAGTTCATCTTATCAAGAACTAAAAAGAAGACATGGAAGATGAATAATCTTGGTTGTATAAAATAGAAATAATAAAATAATATTTTTAATTTCTCTATTAATTTAATAATTACATAGTATGTATATAATAATTATATGAATAATATTGCTAATAATAAAACAAATTACTTTAATAATGACAATAAAACGAATGGGTCCACAAGACGAGAAAGAAAACAATACAGTCTTCGTCGATCTGCTAACTGTCTCGAGCATTTCGTTAATAAAGTCTTCCCTCTCATTGAGAAGTCCTAAGAATCGAGTCCCGATGGTCACAGGATTTTCAACACTATTCTATTTAGAATTCTCCTACTGTCTGGAAAAGAACTCTAGCAGCCGTCTGCTTTGATCGGCAGTTTTCCAAGGGTTCTCCAATCAATATCAGGCGAATGCCAGAGCAGTGCAATAACGAGTGATCTTTCCTTCCTCTTCTTTGCCCTATTCGCACCCCTTACTTACACACATTTACACTTACATTCACTACACTACCACACATATGGAGAGACCAGTCGGGAGTTTAGGGCTTGTCCCAGCTGGGGCGGTGCCCCCCTGGTGGGAGATACCTCGTTGAGAAAAACCCGCAAGCCGACTTGTAGGTCCGCTCCGATCTCGCAATGCAGCGGGGGAAGATCATCGCCAGCTCCCGAGATAAAACATGCACAATACTTACGGGACTAATGACCTTAGAAATCCAGGCACGCGAAAACAGTAAATCAATCAATCAACAAAGTTTTCCTTTATTTTGAATACCAAATATCCATTTCTTTTTCTCTCTTAGTTTCATTTCCCCAACTCGGTCTCAATAGTTTCAACCAAACTGCATCGTAAGCGTGTGCTCAAACATTGCAAAAAATTTACTTCATTAAGTTGTATAAATTTCAAACGCCTTTCTGCTCAAGAAACTTAGCAAATTTTATTTGTAATTACATTCGCTGGATTTTTTCTTCCGAGAAAGTTATCTCTACGTCCAGTATTGTAATGAACTGAACGAATTCGAGACCCAGTCGCTTGGATCAACCTAATTTCACCCATTTCGTTCGTCTTTTTAATATTTGCAAGCGGTTTTCCTTTCATCCGCAAATCTAAAGAACCCTCCACGCAACTGGAGGAATCTCGCCGATTTCAAACACTATTCGGACGCTCGTTTCGCCGGAGCGATTCGTAAGATAATTACGAAACTCAAAACAACGCAGGAAACGGGGTTGGATATCGTTGGTATGAATTTCTTAGTATCCTCGTCGTGGATCTGTTTTTTATTTCGAGTTGCCGAGAGCGCTACACGGATTGGTAATGCATTCTTTGTTCTAAAGCGGATGCGAGAGCGGCGGTGCGGTAAGGGCGGCTAAGTGGGTAAAGGCGAGGGCGGTTTTAGTGGCGGCAAAAAGAGGGCGAGCACGATTTCTGCAGCGACTGGGGTGATGGCGATGGTACTCTAAGCCGGCATTGAAGTGAGTGCGTGTTTGTTACCGAGCGCGTCAATTTCTTAGGACATTAGTCCCTCAAGTGTAGTGCATGATATATCCCGCGATGTGGCAGTGTTCCTCCTTTTCAGTTTTTCCCCTCTGGATGCCGCCCTAGCCGGGACAAGCTCTAAGCTCCCGCCTTTCCTCCCCAAATATGTGATATTGTAAGCAGGGGTAATTATGAGTGTAAGGGGAGGGGAGGAGATAAGAATGAGGAAAGAAATATCGGAGGTTACGATTCTACTCTGGCATTTGTCTGGTTTCGGTCGGAGAAATCACAGAAAGCTGGCCGGCCAGAGCGACTCGCCGGTAATTCCCCTCGAGTCAATGGTTGAATTCGACTCAATTACAAAGCTAGTGCCAAAAAATCGGCACCTTCGGGATTCAAAACGTAAGACATCCCGGTCAACCATGCTGCAGAAGCAATAGTGTTGCCTCTGTGCACTAGCAGCTTGTGCCGAAGGTTGTAATAATTGTTTCTGTGTAAGCGGGAGGGACGGAGGCGTGGCCCGGTAGTGGAGTACTGCGGTAACATGTCGGGACAAAGTTGGGTTTGACTTGCTGCAGGACCGGAGCCGGACTCTGTGGAGGAGGCGAAGCGAACTTACGAGCTCTACACAGCCCCTTATCTCCAAGGAACAGTCAGAAGATTAGAGCTTGACCCGTCCAGTACCCCGCTGGTAGAGATATCTGAAAGGGAAAACTTTGCAAGCCCACGTAAACTTACCGAAACAAACGGACCATGGACCGCGTGCGATCTTTTCTTTCTCTTCCTTGTCCTAGTCTCACCCTTACTTACACCACTTACGTTTAGATACCTTACACTACTACATATTCGGGAGACTAGTTGTAAACTTGAGCTAGTTCAGGCTGGTGGGAGATACATGAATGAGGAAACCCTGAATGCCGACGTACATGTAGGCGCCGGACCTCACTACCCAGCTGGGAAAGAACACGACTACCTTCCGTGATAATATACATGCAGGGGAGTAATGACCATAGCAGTTGACGCGCTCTGAATCACGAAATTATAAATCAACAGACACGTGTGAATCGGCACCCGATCTCACGTTCCAGCTGGGAAGGAACACAGATACCTACAAGGATACACCATGCACTTTCCTTACAAAACTAATGACGTAAGTAGTTGACGCAGCCGTTGTCAATTCTTTCTCCCGAAGGGAAAGGTAGCGGCAGGGACTGAGGCAGCACTGGTGGCGGAGCCAGCAGTAAACAACGGAGGCGTGGGCGGTGGCCGCGGAGGCGGAGGCAGTGGCGGCAAAAAGGACAAAGGTTGCTGCGAAAGTGTCGGGGGTAGGCGTTGCTACGGCTGGGATTGTGTCCACGGAGGCGAGCGAAGCGAAACGAAACCGGCGGAGGCGAAGGCGGAGGCGAAGGCGGAGGCGAAGGCGGAGGCGAAGGCGGAGGCGAAGGCGGAGGCGAAGGCGGAGGCGAAGGCGGAGGCGAAGGCGGAGGCGAAGGCGGAGGCGGCGGAGGCGAGGCGGAGGCGAAGGCGGAGGCGCGGAGGCGAAGGCGGAGGCGCGGAGGCGGCGGAGGCGAAGGCGGAGGCGAAGGCGAAGGCGGAGGCGAAGGCGGAGGCGAAGGCGGAGGCGAAGGCGAAGGCGGAGGCGAAGGCGGAGGAGAAGGCGAAGGCAGAGGCCGAGGTGGAGGCGAAGGCGGACGTGAAGGCGAAGGCGAAGACGGAGGTGAAGGCGAAGGCGGAGGCGGAGGTGAAGGCGGAGGTGAAGGCGGAGGCAAAGGCAAAGGCAAAGGCGGAGGCAAAGACGGAGGCGAAGGCGGAGGCGGAGGCGAAGGCGGAGGCGAAGGCGGAGGCGAAGGTGGAGGCGGAGACGAAGGCGGAGGCGAAGGCGGAGGCGAAGGCGGAGGCGAAGGCGGAGGCGAAGGCGGAGGCGAAGGCGGAGGCGAAGGCGAAGGCGAAGGCGGAGGCGGAGGCGGAGGCGAAGGCGGAGGTGGTGCAGCTCTGTCGGTGACAGTGGCGATGGCGTTGGCGACCGGAAAAGCAGGGGCGGCGGCGCTGGCCACGCGCAGGCCGGAGGATGGAGTGAAAAGTTCATTACCAACTTCCGAGCGCGGCCTAACAAAAAGTGTTCGCTTCACAAAAGCCGTGGCTGCTCTGGGGCACTTGCTGGTGCTACCTTTATCCGTGGCTACTGGGGTTAGTGAAGAGTTCCTGGTACCTGGGTTAACCTTTGAAATTGAAGAGTAATCACAAAAATATCGCTCTTTCGTCGTATACTATATTTCTAGGAAATCAGGTAACACGATTTTCTGAAGTTATATTCTTAAATGTAGAGATGAATAATGTGTAAATTGGGTATGTGTCATTATTAGTATAAGAAAGACTACTTTAGTTAGTATGAATAAGTGTGTCTTCATCAACTTCAATAACATTCTTCCTCGAATAATCTTTATTTTGAATTTTTTGTTTTATTTCGATTAATGACCCTCAAGGAATGTTTCTTTACAATATTGATCTGTTTGTGATGTATTCCTGACATTAAATTGGTTTAGAAAAATGGTTCATTTGTATTACCCATGTGTGTAAATTGCGAAAGAAAATAAATGGAAGCGTATTTTCATACTTTGATATATTTCAAGAAATTGCTCAATGTTATGTGCTATAAGATATCCAGAGTCCGGGAACAAAAGTATGATGTTGAATTTAACAGTAATCTCAATAAACAGCAAATATGCTGAAAATGTTTGTGGCGTAATTGACGATCGGGAATCATTATAAAACAATTTTTATAAAATGACAGTAATTACAAGTGTAAGTGTGTTTTGTTTCTTAGATATTCAAGATAGTTGGAAGAGCGGCACTGCTTCCAGAAATAGTTCAAGAGTTTTTCATAATGCAATGAAACTGCTTGAAATTTTGATCACAAAATTCCTTCAAATTATTAATGAAATGGTTAAAATATTTTTAAACGCACGGTTTCTGAAATATGATTTATATCAAAAACCAATTTTTTTAAAAAAATCGTTCATGTTGTTGCTGTTTAAAGTCACAGCAAATGCTTGGACCTTGTTAGAGGTATCGCTCGCCAGTGAGTGAGCTCGATTTCCCCTCCGCCTCTGGGCAGCTCTCTTTCTCTCTCCCTCCTTCGCACTCGACCTCCGATTCGCGGAAAGGCGAGGCCTCCTCAAAACCCGATCTCCGCCGCCCGACGCGCCCCATTCTTCCCGGCGCTGCCGTTGATTAGCTCTCGGGGGCTCCACCTGTGGCCGCCCGGATCGAATTCCCGTCCCCGGAGCGCAGTGGGCCACAGGAGGCCCCGGAGTCCTCCGGAGCGGCAACGGCAGGCTCCGGTGAAGTAAATTTCGGGTTCCGCGAGCAAATTTTGAAAATCAAAATTTTAAAGATGTTTACAAAAAGAATGTTCCGTTTTATAATTCTCCTTACTTTTCGTCGTCTTGTCTTTCCTTTTCTTCCATTTTTTCGACGTCTTTCTTTTTCTATTTCTTCAACAACATATATTTCCGTCGAAATTTCTTGTTGAATTTTTGTTGTTTTTTTTGGCTTCCTTTTCTCCGTCCCTTACCTTTTCTTACTCCTTCCTTTTCTCCGACTTCTCTTTCTCTTCTTTCAGCTTCAGTTTCTCCTTGTACTCTTTTCTTTATCCATCTTCTCTTTGTCGTTTCTCCTGCTTGCCAAAGCTTTAATGTTAATGTTTTACGTATGCAAAAATTAATAATCATTATGTTTTGATAAAAAATTGTTGATGCTTTCGAAAGTGTCCTGCTTCAATGTTAGCTTGTGTTTTGTGTGGCAAGTATATGGAAGTGCTCCGGAATACCAAATAGACAGCTTTATAAAATACACTAAAAGTCAGAGTTTTATCAAAGGAAAATTATTTAGAAGGATTTATTTTAAAAAGTTTGCAAGCGTCTGATGCAGAATCTGTGGGGGTAGGAATGTATATTATAACTTCTAATTAGTTTATTTTAATTAATTTGAATTTATTTGAAGTAGAATTATAAGAAAAATATTTACTTATGAACTGTTCCTTTAAAGAATAATTAAAAAAACAGTTCACTAAAGAAGCTGCACTTTTGTGGTTCTCTGACATTGTGCTTTCTGACAAGGCAAACGGCCCTTTCTTTTCGTGCTTAAGACCCATTGTTCTTCTTATGATCCCAGATTGGAATTTGGATTTCCCCACACGTACTCACACTACATTCTTCTCAAAAGAAAACGGTTTAGTAAATGAGGAAACTTTTTGACGGGAGGGAATGCGCTAAAGCATCATTTTACTAAACCATTCGACTTGAAGGGTAATCGTTGGCAAACTTCCGTCTACATCCGGTATCAAATTTTTATCAAATCATGCGGAACTTGCAATGCCAAAACATGCCTCTGACGACTTTCAACAATGATTCCTCCGACATATTCATTTTCTCAAGAGGATTAAGTTTCTGGCGTTACTTTTAGCAAATAATAAATTCAATGAAAACATGAATATTGGTAATAATATTTTTTATCTTCTTCATACTCAATATAAAGTGTGTAATAAATGCTTGAACTAAAAAATAACAAAAATAAAAAAGCATCCCCCAAATTAAAAGATCTTCGTAGATGCTCACGTTGACCCAGTTTGATGCGATGATATTTTTGTTGAAGACTATATTTTGTGGAATGGAAGCACTCGTGTTGTTATTAAAAACACAGAAGAATGGAAAGGTATTTGAACAACACGCTCTTTGGGAATCAGAAACCCCACTACCTAATTTCCTTCAGAATCTATAGTTGTAATTTGTGTAGCATTACATTACACTTTGTACACAACTTACGTGAGAAAGAAAACAATTCTGAAGAGGAAAATTTTAAAGGCGAATTTTCAAGCCTGTGTATTGGAACTCGAAATACTTTTCCGAGACAGATGGAAAAATTTTCCACTACGAATTGATTGCAGCTTCGAAGCGAGGCAGGATTTCAAAGATTGATTGGTGTGAAATTGACGAAAGCCGAGAATCTCTATTAGCACTGACTTATCCATTGATTAATGAGTTGTGAAGCGGAGGCAGATGCGAACTGTTCGCACGCCTACTGGTATCGTTTCTATTTGTGATGATGTCCGTAAACAGTTCAATTACATGGCGTGAAATAGTACGAATAAAACACAGTATTAATTGGGGTAGGGTTTCTAAAAACATTTTACAATAACTATTAAGAAAAATAACAAGAAAATTGTTTTCCGGTGACTTTTTTAATGTGTTTTGTGACGATCTCTGTGATTGAAAATTGTTCTTCAAACATGAAAAATTGTGCTACAACCTCTTAAACTAATTCTTAGTGCATGCAAGTAATTCTCATATAAAACTGCAGATCATGAAGTATAGAAAAGTATTGTTTTTATGAATTGAAGGTCTTGGGGAGTAACAAGATATGCCACAGTAGACTCAGCAAACCTCCCACTATCCGTGAATGGTAAGTAATATCTAGATTTGGTTGAAGATGTTACTTATCTTGTTACTGTATTGGTATTGTTCACATTTATGGAGTGTTTAGAGCAGCAACTATATGAGACACATGAAATGTTGAATGTAATGAAAAAAAAATTCTTTTATATATTTGTAATGTGGTGAAATGTTAAATTACCGCATATACACTTACACCATAACGCCGAAATTATCAAAGTTTTTTTTCAAGAAAGAAAACACTAAAGAACTTTGCGGTAATATCGTTTTTTTGTACTTAAATTATTAAAATATGGCAATAAATAATTTAAGAGACATAATTATATTAGAGTGATATTAAATATTGGCATAATAAAGTACGTGACATAAATGTTCATTTCTTCTGTAATTTATAACAATTAAAGATAATGACGGTTATAAATGCAATATACGATTTAATATAATTCTAAGTGTTCATTTTCATAATGAGACCACAGCAAACATTTATTTCACTTAGCTATTTACTATATCAAATATGATTACTTTAACATAGATATATTTTCATTCATTTGTGTTTATTATTTATTTTATATTTCAAAAGGTGATTACCCCACGTGTTGTGCTAATTTCATAGATAAGGAGAATTTATTTGCATGAATTCATGTTACATTTATACGTCAGGATGAAATTAACACTTTTTTCAACATTTTGTATATTTTGTGTTTGTATAATTCGTCGTGAGGTAGAAGTATATTATATTCGTCGAACTCCCAATTTCATGCAAATTGGTTCTACGTTTAAAGCTAGAGCGAAAAGAGAAATAAGACTATAGATAATAGAATGTTCCAGTGAAACAGTGGGCGTCCATTCCTTTAGAATAAAGTAACTGAGATTTGACGCTTCAAATCATAGATCAAAATAGATACGCTAAATAAATAAAATCTGTAACATTTTCTGCTTGTAATATCTCACTGATCCAAAATATCTGATTAGCTCCTTTGAAAAGTTGTACGTATAAGTATGAAGTACCAATTTAGAGGACTGATAGCTTTAGGAATTTAAAATAAGACGTTCATCTTTTTAAAAGAAGGAAATTCACACATGGGAATTTTTCTTGATTTTTCAGATAATTCGGTTGTCGAGTAAATTGTCTGTAAGTACTATCCACGAAGATTGTGATAATTATTCATACGACTTCAAGATGCACATGTAAAATTAGTTACGTACTAATTTTTATTCATTTTCAAGTATTTTTACTGTTGTTACTATTTAAATAACAATTCAGAAGTGTATTCACATTGTTTTATCGTTGATGAACTTTTATCCTCTCTACCGGCTTTTAGTACTTCCTAGAGAAATAACCGCAACTTTAGGCAAATAATCAGTAAAATTAAAATTCAAGTACGCGGGTGAAAATTAAAGAACAATTCTAAATTATTGTATATTTAAAATTAAACTATCAAGTCTTTTTCTAGTATTTTTTAAACAAACGAAGAATAACTTTGAATTTAATGATTAAATATCACGTTTTTAACGTTGTATCTGGCGAAAATGATTATCTAATAGCACTAACGTTATAAATACTGCAATTTAATAATATATTACATAAATGAATCTCGAAATTTGCCTTTCCAATAATCAACTCCACCAAAACCTATGCCGGGTTCTCGGATACATCCTGAATATTCCATGCATTGTTGGTATTATCATATCACATGAATTTTTTATATTAGTGTATTGATGATATTTCTTGAGTCAGCTAACGTCTCCCATTGACTCCCTTCTCTTCAAGAACAATTCAATGTCCCTTTATCCTCTTCTGATGAAATACTTATTGTAGTTCTTCATTCAACGAAATTTTTCTGGATCTTCGTCCACAATACTACGAACAAATGGTTATCTACGTAGCGAACGGAAAAATTGTAATTGTGTGGCCTTCAAAAAGGTTTAAAGGATTATTGAAATATCTCTTTCTGCGAGTAGACATTCGCGTTATACATTATTTAATCTCGAAAGAAATTTAATAACGCTCAATTAATTCCAGACCACCAGATCTCCTCTTGGAACACTCCAGTTGCCGCTCACGAATCTGTTTTTCTTGGCGAGAGACGAGACGAATTCCAACACAGGAAGAGCGAGAGAGCATTTTGTCGAGGTGTGAATTCGCGTGATACGGCCACTAGAGGCGCCACCGCCGCGCTGCGCCGCCGTGATTCGCTCTTGTTTCAGCGTCCGTCGTAAATTGTTCGATATTGAAGAGAAGCCCGACCCAAGCGCGGGCGCATTCGGCCGTAATAACTGACAAGGGAACGTAATTAAATTTTTGAATTTAAAAAAACGAAATATATTGGCGGAAAATTGCGCTCGCTGATAGATAGGTAATATGAAGGCACCCACGCCTCTCGTTTCGAGGGAGCAAATACGGGAGCGATGAGCCGCTTGAACTTTCCGAGGAATCGTAATGTGTTGTCCTCGTTTGCGGTTTCAATGCCACCGCCTACGCCGGTCGCGTGGAGTTGGAATGAGGCGTAATGTGATCCACGTGCACGCATGTGCCGCGAGTGGGAGCAGACATTTCGAAATGTCGTTCTGCAAACGGTTAATGTATGCCTCTAATCCTTGCTTGAGCCCTCTGTAATTAATTTCTTCTCTTTCTACTACATGCATCTCCTGCTCTTGTTTTTCCTCCCTGTCATTCTTATTTCTGTCTCCCTCCTTTTTTGTTATTTATCTCTCTTTTTTTTTCTCTTGCCCCCTCACTTTGTTTCTTCATTTTCTCTGTGTTCTTCTTTCTCTTTCTCTCTGCTATTCCCGTCTGTTTCTCTCTATCTCATCCATTTGCTGGCTATTTCTTCGCAGAATATTTCTGTGCGATTCTTTCCTAGATTATATGCCCTCTTAAAATTCCTTCTTTTTGTTTCACTACCTCAAATATTTGTATTTCCTTTCCTATTTTTTCTTTATACTCGCATTCCCTCGTTTCCTATTTTTCTGTTATGTGACCCTGTGCTGCGTTATTTATTTCTTCGTATTCCTTTCCGTTCATAACATACTCTTCTCCAAACAGATTTTATAGTTTTAACTTCTTGTGATATATATATATATATATATATATATATATATATATATATATATATATATATATTACGTATATACGGAGTGATACAGAAAAAATATGTAATGCTGCCGAAAATCTATTTCGAGTTTCCAACGGAAATGCATGTTTTGGAATCCCCTGGCACCGAACAAGTGTCATTTTTTAAGTGTCTATGCATAAAACTAGCGCTTAAACTATTCGTTGGAATTTTGCGAAAACGGATATTACCGGGACAATCCGGTTTGGCTCAAATCACTGAAATGTTGAAAAATTATTCTTTGAATTTTGTGGGTACTTTATATGAAGTCCCTGAAATATTTTCAAAATATTCTAAAAAATGACTTAATTTTTTCCTTTTTCTTTTAAGAATAAAGTGAAATAAATTATAAAGGACCCAATTTCGCTGTTAACTCTACATTTCCAAAACTTGCATAACTTTGAATTTTTTCAGCGTCGTTCTACAACAACAATATTGAAGATTGGGATCTTATCTTCAAATAGAATTTGTTATACACAAATAGTTCTTTAATTAAAGCCAAGTACATTGTTTAAATTGTTCATGGTTGTACATATTCGTATTTTTTGCGGAATTTTGAGTAAAATTTGGGTAACATTAAAAACAAACATTAAATTCTTTTCTCCCTCTCTTTGTCTTCCTTTCTTCTTTTCTTTGCAGTTTTCTGAGTGACCCTGTTAAACACAATGTCACATTACAATTGCAGGAAAAGCTTTCCAGTGCAAATATAAAATTAATAACTTGTAAATACAAAATATATTATTCTTAAACAACAAGGAACTTTTGTACTATATTACAAGCACCATTCAAGAAATACCAAGCGCGAGGGAATTTCATTCAATTCACTATTTAAGCCATGGATTGAAGAAATGTCACATTCTGATCGGTAATTGATTTCTTATATAGTGTTTCCGGACGCGTCTACTTCAACGGTCATTATTCGCGTAAGTGCGGTGCATGTTTTTATTACTGGAGATGGTGGTGTTCTTCCTCGGATGGATTGGGAGATCTGCCGCCTGTTGTTCCTCATCTCGGTACCTCTCCCAGCGGGTTCTCCCAGCCAGGACAGGTTCTCAGCTTCCGTCTGGTCTCCCGACTTGTGTGGAAGTGTAGTGTAAATGTGTTTAAGCAAGGGATGAGGGTAGAACAAGGAAGAGGAAGGAAGGCTGCTCGCGATTTGTGGCCCGTATTTTTTAGAGTACTGCTCCGTTATTCGTCTGGCGTTGATCGGAGAAACCCCGGAAACCTATCGATCAGAGCAGCCGGCCTCCAGACAGCGACTTCTATCTAGGTATCTAAGCAATGTCGAAAATCATGTCCCTGTTGGGACGCGATCTCTAGGTACCCCCTATCAGACGCACTGCAGAGACTTCAGTTGATGCCCTGAGCCGCTCCAACTTGTCGAGTTCCTGGTATACTGTTAGCAGCCGTTGTCACGGAAACCCTAGTAGCGCAGTCTATCCAATGGCGGGCAGGACGCGTGGAAGCAGGCTGCATGAGCGGCTGGCGCACGGCCCACTGAGCCCCAAAGGGCTGCACACCGGAGAGCGCCATTCACAGCGCCGCCCCGTCAGCCCAGTCACGCGCGTCGCCGGGCAGGCAATTAGGCCGAGTCGTCCCCGCCGCCCCGCCTCCTGCCACCCCCGCCGCCGCCTTCGTTGGCACTCTCGCTCATCCCGCATGTAGGGCGTTGTTTATGGAATGCATTTTCGTCCCTACGATATACGTACCTTCGCTACGCAAATCCCTTCACGCATTCCCCGACATGCACTTCCCGCCGCGCTCTTCTAGTCACGCACTCCTCGCCACGCATTCCCTACTACGCACTCTCGGTCACGCAATCCTAGTCATCCACGCACTTGTTGTCCCATTCCCCGCCACACACACTCCCCGCCGCGAACTCCTCGGAACTCATTCTCAGCACGTTCTCAGACACACCACCCTGACTCCAACTCATCGCCTCTTACTCTTAGTCCAGTATGACATGAGAGTTATGCGAAATATGTAACGCGCGTCGTAGATTAACAATGAATCTTATGCGGAACGGCCAAAGCGCTCGTGTGTCGTTTCGCATAAGATACAGTGTAATTCTACGACGCGTGTTAATTATCTCGCGTCAATGCAACGCTCGTATGCAGGAGTGTAAACCACATACTGTGCACCATAATGGCTACTTACGCACTTCCTCTTTCTCCCCTCCACTCCCGTCAACGCCATTCGTTCCCCCGCTGTTAATTACCCGGCACGCTCTCCGCCATTCATTCCCCTACCTTTTAATCACCTCACCGAACTTGTCATCTGCACGTCCTGCGCCGTCCCCACGTCACCCATGGCCACCATCCTCTCCAAACAGCCTCCGCCGCCTTGCATCTCACCGGGAGCGGTACCTCAGTGCATCAACTGATGTCACTGCAGCGCCTCTGACCGGGAGGTCCTAGGTTCGAGTCCTCATGGCCGATATTCTAGCTTTTCAGCTAGGTCGAATTCAGTCGCTGTCTTTAGGAGAATTCTAGCGGCTGGCTGCGCTGATCGGTAGTTTTCCGTGATTTCTCCGATCAACACCAGGCGAATGCCGGAGCAGTACCCTTAAAAAATGGGCTACAGACCGCGCGCGATCTGTCCTTCCTCTTCCTTGTCCTATCCTCTCCCCTTACGCACACACTTACACTAACATGCACTACACTACTACGTATTCCGGGAGACCGGTCGGGAGCTTAGAGCTTGTCCCGGCTGGGACAGGTGGGAGAGTCCTGGTTAGGGGGAGACCCCACTAGCCGACGGTAGGTCGGCGCCGGATCTCGTCATCCGGCGGGGGAAGATCACCGCCATCTCCCGAGAAAAAGCATGCACTACACTAACGGGACTAATGACCGAATCAGTTGACGCGCCCGGAAACACGAAAAAATCAATCAATCAATGAATCCTTGCATCTCACGCCCCTCGACCAACCCCACAGGCATGGCTCCCCACCCCGCCCCTCCCACCTCCCACCTGCACGGCGGTCGCCCGCTGCGCCAGGGTCGCTCAGCCGTCGCTAGGCAATGAGGCCGCCGCGCCGCGTCCGCGCCGTCCACGCAACCGCCGACGTCGGAGTGGAATCCGGAGCGCGCTGCTCCCGCGCAAGCCGCTCTTCCACTCCGGCGCACTCCGCAGTAGTTCGGATTCTGTCCGCTGCAGCGTCCCTATTCGGACGGCTCGTGGATGGAAAGGCAGGAATTTCGCTCCAGAAGTGTAGGTATTTGTGTGTCAAGGATGAAAAGGAAGTTTTTCGAAATAGGTGTTTGCCATTCAAAGCGGGGCGTAATAATGTGGAAAAAGATGTTCAAAAAATGTTGCTTTTGGTCGTGATGCAATATTTTTTTCTTTATTCACCTTTAAAATTGATAGTTGCAAATAATTGATAGAGTAATGTTGGTAGTTGCAAAATGTTCAAATGAAGATTTCAGATGCTCTAAATAACTTGAAATAATTTACGTTTAGTAGTTGATATTAGTGTTATTGGCATTTGTAGGGTAATTGGACTTGGCAACAGTTTACTTCTTTCAATTATCCTATTTGAGGTTACGCTGCATCAAAGATCAGTGGTGTAACTTTGAAAAGTAGGATTATGTAAGGAAATTTGTTAGGTAGGAATAACGAAACATATAGGCAAGTTTTGTCATTCCTGAATGTCAGGTGTCAATTTAGCCGCGACCTAAGCATTGTACACTCCTGACTAGGGTGCATTCATGTCTTGGGTCGGTTCGATTCTTCATCTAAAACCGTCCTCAGCTGCTATATGCTTGTGGTTAAGACGGAGGAAGAGGCCGGTGTAGAACAAACGGTGGTTGGTCCACATCGAAGTTGACGAGACATCCAGATAAGTTCTAGCCTCATTCATTATTTTGTAAATAAAATAGCAGAGAAAATACGACCTTAGAACATTTATTAAATGTAAATACAACTAAGTTCTAAATGAACATTTAACTTTCATATTTGCTAATAAACGTCTTTGAAATGGCTTTGGACTCAAATATGTTTCCTAAATGAAATCTAAAACCAATTAATTTGTATATTATTCCCATGATATGTAATCTGAAAAAGGCATCTTTGAAGGAGTGTTTTAAACGAATACATTTTTGAGAGTTTTAGTACGAGCCTTACGGCTTTGTCATATGATTATCAATTGTACATCAATATAAAGTAATGGAATATTTAGAAGTACCAGCGGATGTTTGTATCTAATGCATAATATATCAAATTTGCAGGCGAATAAGGTCATCGCCTTCAAATATTTTACAGAGACTATGTTGTGCATTTCTCTTATAGAATATTTCTCTTGAGGAGGTTTTGCGCTTCATGCTGCAATATCAGTTTTTACTACTGGAGTTGGACAGTACTCATTACAAGCGGAGGCTTCGACCTTGTATTTCCCCTATTTGTCATGCATTGTTTCCTACTCTATCTAATTACCACACAGATTCCAATTACTAGTCTATCCAATTACATAGTTATTTTTTTATTAAATGCATTTCACGCTTGTGACAGGAATTCGCTCGAGGCAGTGGTATCAGAAATTCAAACCCATTACCAACCTTTGTTTGTGAGCTTTGAGTTCTTGGAAAGCGCGTGCTAAACGGTCCTTTTACAAAGTACTGGGAATTACTTTACCGCGTAAAACGTTTAACAGTGAATTTAGATATGTTTTGGGTCTCACCCTCACATCCACCAACAAGTCACTGACTGAACGAGCGATTTTGGCAATTTCACCACATTGTTAACATTGTATGCAGTCAATTGAACGTGGGCCAGAGAATATGTTTAATGGTATGAGTAGGCTCAGAAGCGTTATTTAAAGCACACTTTGGTTTGCCATGTTTGATTTCTCATTCCACAACGTATCCTTTCTGTTATGTTTAGAAATAAACACGAAATATCAATGATAGTTCATTTAGCATGAGTTTAAAATAACCTAAATCCACATTGTAACATTTCAAGCCAGCTCATCATTTATTTTTTTATTTTATTTTATTTTATTTTCACCCGTTAAATGACCCGTAATGGGCTATTGATCTCCTACTATAGGGTAAATTCTACACGGGTTTCCTTGTAGTTGGGTTTATGGTCATTATTGTACATGTGTTTACAATGGAAATCCCAACAATACAATTTTAAAATCTTATGTTCTAGTTATATTCTGGATGTTAATCATCAGATATTATGAGTCGAAATGAAATTTTCTGGTTGAACGTATTTACAATTTTTGTTGTTTTTATTTTCGTCCTATCTTGAGGCAGTCTTGTCCTTTGGGGTTCTGTTGTCTCTTCAAAGCTATCATGCCATCTTTACTTCTGTCTCCCTTATTCATTTCCTTCGCCATTTACATAGTAATAAATTCCCAATCCGCCGCACAGTCTTTGTAATCATCCCCCGTTCCTTGTCATAACACTGCTCACCACTTTCCAAATGACGGCACTGTTCATTCAGGCTGCAGACATCTCACTCCACCGCACGTGCTCTCACACTCAGTCACCAACTTTCTGAATTGGATTACCAACCGCTGAACTGAATTACCAACTGGTTTACCGACCGACCCCCTGGCCCTCGCTGCCCCTTTTATAGAAGTGGCAAGGCTATGCCTATATCGTGCCGCGAAGCTCTCGTTGCGGAGGCTGCCTTCACAGAAGCGGCGACAATTCATAAGCACGCGCGCATGCCTAATTCAAATGCTCCAACACATCTACAACTCTCTATAAATCATCCTCACATTCTTTAACATTCATCTCTCATCATTTATCCCTTTTAATCTATCCTACCATCATCCATAAAGTAGAAGGAAAGAGCAAACTACAATGTGGTTTGTGCAAGAATAACATTGGAAAGAAAAGGCATAAGTACATACGACTGAGCGCAGTAATTTAACAAGGCAATCATAATCGAATATAGTTTTGATTGGTGAGTGATGCCGGGCGCGTCAACTGCTTTATTCATTAGTCCCGTGTAGTGCATGTTTTTTCGCGGGAGATGGCGGTGTTTTTCCCTCGGTGGATGGTGAGATCCGGCGCCGACCTATCGTCGGCTAGTGGGGTTTCCCCCTAACCAGGACTCTCCCAACAGCGGGACACCGCCCCAGCCGGGACAAGCTCTAAGCTCCCGACCGGTCTTCCAGAATATGTTGTAGTGTAGTGCATGTTAGTGTAAGTGTGTGTGTAAGGGGAGAGGATAGGACAAGGAAGAGGAAGGAAGGATCGCGCACGGTCCGTGGCCCAGTTGTTTGGGTACTGCTTCAGCATTCTACCTGGTGTTGGAGAAACCACGGAAAACTGCCGATCAGAGCAGCCGGTCGCTAGAATTCTCCTCAAGACAGCGACTGAATTCCAACTAGCTGAAAGCTAGTGTCGAAAATCCTGCCACCGTCAGGACTCGAACCTAGAACCTCCCGGTCAGAGACGCTTAAGTGACATCGGTTGATGCACTGAGCTACCGCTCCCGGTATAATCGATTATATCGTAATAGCACAGTGCCTCAGTGTGTTCCATGCTGACAGTCCTAGAATTATCAAATGGATTATCATATTATAACGTTGTTTGTTAACTCATTATTTTGTAAATAAAGTAGCTTAGAAATTAAAAATATATTATGACATTAGAACCTTCATTAGACGTAAACAGAACATGAAATTTCCGACAGCATTGCTGTTTCTTCTTCTTTCGTATCGTAATTTAAATCACCAATGATTTTTGTATTAAAAATAGGAAATGAACAGAAAAGTTTGTATTTTACAGTTTATTAATTGTGGTTATCAGTTAAAAATGATTTTTTTCTCAGAATACCGGGACCCTCATTAGAAGGTAGTGCTTCTAGATATGCAACACGCATTACTGTAATGTTGCTTTAGTTGCTTCACATTTCACAGGCGCCCCCAGGAGGTATTTGGATTTTTTTTTAAATCCCCACTCCGCCCATCCTATACATAAAGCTTCACCCGTACTGTTTTTCATCGTCCTACCCAGACCCGCTGTGTCTCGCAAACTCGAATTTCGAAACGAGTAATGTATGAGTAATGTTCGCAACACTTCTTGTTTGTAAAAATATGTTTCATTTCAGGCAATGACGCATTTCATTTGTTGTAATTAAAAAATAAGTAAAACTATTACAGTGCTCTGAAGATTTCTAGATAGAAAGTAGGGACTCGTTTGAAGTTTTTAACCGACACGATAACGAACCGATTATGTCATTTGTGTTATCCATTGTGTGTCGTTCCGTAATATGATCTTAGTTTAAGAAAAAAATCATATGAACTAGGTATACTAGATACACTAGTTATTTTAATAAGGGCATTCGTACGCCATCTTTAGGTGCAACGTATTTGTTTTGATTGTTCTTAAATGACGCCGGCCGTCCAAAAGGCTTTTCGTTACCGATTGTTTGTGTCAACTTAATGTAACAGTACAGTGTTCCTAAAATGTAGTTAATGATGAAATACGATACAATACCATACAAAACTGCAGATTGTAAAATGTTATTGCAAATATTTATTGTTTGTTTCATATTCTATTTATTGTAGTTTTGTTAGTCGTAACTCTGTTACCATATTATAGCATTAACTTTATTTGCAGAAGTTATTTTGCGCAATGGTACTTCTGCCCCATACATTACATACAATTTTTACTGTTCTGTGACTAACTAAAACAAATCAAACCAATTGAAAAGAGTTGAATGATCAGCATTGTTTGTGTTGTCCGTGTATTTAGAAAACAAGGCTTAGAAGTTCATATTTCGGTATGACAATGCATTACAGCACAGTATATTGTGAAGTTCCACTTTCCGGTTTCATTTGAAGCACGTGAAACAACTGAGGTGCGGCGTGCATTTCATATATATATATATATATATATATATATATATATATATATATATATATATATATATATATACATTCAAATTTTCATTTTTGAGTCTCTTGGACGAGTTTACTGTCCGAATCCAATGTGTTGTTTCACCGCAACAGGATCACGGCTCCTTCCACGTCGAGTCATTCCACGCTCCTTTTCTAGAAAAAACAGAACCAAGAGGGGTTCAGAGGCGCCGAGAAAAATCCTCTGCGGAAGGTACAATCGCCTTCCTCTCGCGGAGGCTAGAAAAAGTCCTGAACACACGCGAAGCATCAGAGTCAAATTCTCATCATCCTGGAATCGGTTCGATGAGTGCATCAGCTGTGCCATTCTGTTGTTTTTTCTGCTACGGAGCCTTTCACGACACCCTCACGCCACGCCTTTTTCCGGAAGTACCAGACCAGACTTCCTGATGGGTCCCGCCAACAAGTTCTCTGTGAAAATACATAGTTCTTCTCATTCCGCAAAGTCAGGTAAAATCTCCAAAATCCCATTAATTATCGCGGAGCCAAATTCACGTCATCCTAAAAAATAGGGTATCATTGAATTGAATTACCTTTGCCATTCTGTTGTTTTTCAGCAATAGGGTTCCGGTGCCTTTCTCAACTCCTCCAAGCCACGCCCCTTCCGAAACTACCACTATCAAAGTACCTGGCAGGCCCTACAAAAAAGTCTGCTGTGGAAAATCGTAACTCTTCTCCTTTCACGAAGTCAGATAAAAACTCTCGAAACCCCATGAAGCATCGCAGAGTCAAATTCTCATCGTCCCCGGGATCTGTTCGCCGGCCGCGTCATTCCGTTGTTTCGCCTCGGTGAGGGGGGGGCGGATCGGCGTCGCGGCGCCTTTCACGACGCTGCGCCACGCCCCCTTCCGGAAGGGTTGGCCCGACCCGGAGGGCCCGGGCGGCTCCGGCAAAAAGTCTCCCGCGCGCGCTG
Organism: Teleogryllus occipitalis; assembly: GCA_011170035.1. Lineage (NCBI taxonomy): Eukaryota > Metazoa > Arthropoda > Insecta > Orthoptera > Gryllidae > Teleogryllus > Teleogryllus occipitalis. The sequence goes on along the minus strand of BLKR01006675.1, from coordinate 6,756 downwards.
TACGTGCGGCCCCCAGAGAGCGCGCGATCGCCGATTTCCTCAAGCGCCTGGCCCAGCGGCGCGGCCGCGCGCGGTAGTTTTGCTTTCTCTGAGGGTTAAGGTCGCGGAGCTTTTGGAAGGAACTGTAGGAGAAATGCTGGGTGGTGGAGGGAAGTGAGAAAGGAAATGTTAGGGGAATAGCAGAAGTCACGGAGGAATACGAAGTTTTCGGCTCTTTTGAAATGACTAGGTAAGCGGTGATGAGTGGATGAAGGGAGGAACTGTCGATTCTGAAGAAACAAGTCACATTTCAATTGAATGTACAAAGCAACGTGTACAGAAGAATAGGTAAAAGACGTGTACGGAAGAAAAGACAAATGAAGCAACTTGTACAGAAGAAAGAGATATTGAGGTATTCACGTATTCAAAAACGCAGACATACGGACTTATTCGCACTGATTCACCGACAGACTGAGTTTTATACTCACTGACGAATATTCATACAATGTTCAGATGTCTGAGAATAAATGTTACAATATTCTACGGTATGTAGGGGTATTTCACTTTTTTTTTCGAGGAAGATATTGTGGAAAACTTCATTTAATGAAGGTACTCACGTAACATTTGCCCTTGATTGGCAGACAATTCATCATTTATTGATGTTTGAAGGCTACATTAAATCACTCTAATGAACGTGACCCACCAAACGCTGAAGTTTTATGTGTTATTTTTCACATCTTATCAGAGAAGTCGTATTGCAGTAAAGAATCAAAAGTAAGTTCAAATAAAAGAAACCGCTAGAGTGAATGACAATAATTTTCAGATGAAGCAACTTAGAATACATAAAATATTGCGTTATTTGTACGATTCAGAATGTCTTACACTTTTTTAGAAGGATATATTGATTTTGCTTGCTTGCTTAAACCAGCGAAGTTGAGTCTCAGAAAGCTGCAGTAGCGACGTAATACGAGAAGCAAAATAAACATTGTCAGTTTTATAGAAAACCTGGCAGATACGGGTTGAAAGAGAAGGGAATTCAGCCAGTCGAGAAAACAAGAGGAAAGAAGAAACAAAGCGACTGTCGGGCCGTGGAGGTCAGGATCAAAGCGCGGCTGGGCGCCCGACTCACTGCACGCCTGGGCGGCCGCGTTGTCCGCTCTTCGCACTCCGCCAGCCACCTCCACCAGCCCCCTCCGCCAGCCCCCTCCGCCAGCCCCCTCCGCCAGCCCCCTCCGCCAGCCCCCTCCGCCAGCCCCCTCCGCCAGCCCCCTCTCCTAGCCGCCTCCGCCAGCCGCCCCAGCCAGCCGCCTCTCCCAGCCACCTCCGCTAGCCGCCTCCGGCCAGTCGCCTCCGCCAGCCCTCTCTGCCAGCCCTCTCTGCCAGCCCCCTCCACCAGCCCCCTCCGCCAGCCCTCTTTGCCAGCCCCCTCCGCCAGCCCCCTCCACCAGCCCCTTCCGCCAGACCACTCTCCCAGCCTCCTCTCACGGCCGCCCCCGCCAGTCGCCTCCGCCAGCCACCTCCGCCTATCGCCTCTCCCAACCGCCCGCGCCAGCCACCTCTCCTCGCCGCCTCCGCCAGCCGCCCCAGCCAGCCGCCTCTCCCAGCCGCCTCCGCTAGCCGCCTCCGGCCAGTCGCCTCCGCGCGCCAGGCGATGGGATTATGGGAGAGCGACACGGCGAGCGGATGGACGATGTTGGGTGGGTGGTGCTGATGGTGAGCAGATGGTGTGTAGGTGGACTGCACTGGGCAGTTGGATTGATTGATTGTTATTGGCTCCGGGTCAACCGCTCAGGTCGTTAGTCTCGTATACAACTTGAGGTCTACTCAGGAGGTGGTCATGCTCCTCCCCCGCTGGATGGAGGGATCCGACGCTGACCTGTCGTCGGCTAGCGGGATTTTCCCAGACCAGGTATCTCCCACCAGCGGGGCACCGCCCCAGCCGGAACAAGCTCTAAGCTCCCAGCTCGTCTCTCGGCATGTGTGGTAGTGTAGTGCATGTTAGTGTATGTGTGTATGGGGTGAAGATAGGCCAAGGAAGGGGAAAGAAAGATCGCACGCGGTTTGTGGCCCGTTTCTTAGGGTACTGCTTCGACATTCGCCTGGTATTGATCCGAGAAACCACGGAAAATTACCGATCAGAGCAGCCGGCCGCTAGAATTTTCTTCGAGACATCGACTGAATTTGACCTAGCTGGTGTCGAAAATCCTGTCACTGTCGGGACTCGAACCTAGAACCTCCCGCTCAGAGGCACTGCAGTGACATCAGTTCAGTGACATCAACAGACCCTATGTCACACTCTCTGAGTGGGTGGTGCTGCTGGCAAGTTGATAGTGTGCAGGTGGACTGCGCTGGGTGGTTGGACAATGGTGGATGGGTGGGTGGCAAGTAGGTGGTGAGTGAACGGTTCTGGGCGTGGGGATTGGTTGGTATCTGGCAGAAGACGGTGGTTGAGTGAACGTTGAGGAGTGGGAGAATGGCGCGGGGTGGATGAAGGTAGGCGAGCTTCGTCAGCTGGCAGATCGAACGGCGCGCGCGATCGGGAAAGCGAGCAGGCGGATGAAGCAGAGCTTGAGTTGGTGAAAGGTAGCTGAACAAGAAGGCGGGGAGACGACAGAACTGGCAGATTTAGCGTCCCAAGGTCATTAGGACGAGAGGATGGGGCGAACGAGACCATGCGGACAATGACGCGCGCGAAACGAGAGGACGGGACGGAGGAGAGGACGGACGGATTAGAGGACGGCCAGCCGAGAGGACAAGCGTCCGAGAGGTCGAGCTGACCGAGAGGAGCGTCGAGAGGGCGGGTGGCCGAGAGGACAAGACGAGAGAAAGTGGGAACGAACGAGAGGGCGAGGTGGACGGGAGGTCGGGATGGACGAGAAGACCGGGTGGACGAGAGGACGTGGTGGACGAGAGGACGTGGTGGACGAGAGGACGTGGTGGACGAGAGGACGTGGTGGACGAGAAGACGTGGTGGACGAGAGGACGTGGTGGACGAGAGGACGTGTTGGACGAGAAGACGTGTTGGACGAGAAGACGTGTTGGACGAGAGGACGTGTTGGACGAGAGGACGTGTTGGACGAGAGGACGTGTTGGACGAGAGGACGTGTTGGACGAGAGGACGTGTTGGACGAGAGGACGTGTTGGACGAGAGGACGTGTTGGACGAGAGGACGTGGTGGACGGGAGGGCGTGGTGGACGAGAGGGCGTGGTGGACGAGAGGACGGGTGGACGATATGACAGGGTGGACGAGAGAACATGGTAGACGAGAGGGCGTGGTGGACGATAGCTCTCATTCGCCCTCTCCCTCTCGCCTGGCGACCGGAGGAGGTGGGTGGCCGTGTTAGCGAGTGGTGGTGGTAGTGTTGGCTGTCTCCGGCAGGTGCGCGTCGAATCGCCCACACTAGCGCACGCGTACGCGCGACGGCCCGTGCGCTCACGCGAGAGTCCGCTCGCTCGCTTCGCCCCGCGCCGTGCCGCGCGCCGCGCACGCGCGCGTCCTTGCACGCGCGTCAGCGGAAGCGCGCGCGACCTCTGCCTCGCGCACGACTAAACGATACGACTTCCGTTTACGTTGGTGCATGTCGTCTACGGCGTACACTAGAATGTGGTTGCTTTGTACTTGCTTGCGTACGTTGCTCACGTACTTTGTGAAAACATGTACTTATTTACTTAAAACAAAAACTTATTTGCTATTGGTCTGTTGTAATTGTAATTTTAAATGTATCTACTAATTATATTAAACCCACATTTGCATTTTTATTTTGTAATTTCATTTCTTACTGATCTCGTAGTAATATCCCCCTTGCATTTCATATTGTAATTCATTTGTAATTTCATTTTCTAATTATTATAATTTTAAAGTAACTATTATTTATATCACTCCCCCTATTTGTCTTATTTTCTATTTCCTTGGTATTTTATTTTTTATTTTGTATAGATTTGTAGGCTTATGATGACGGCGACGAAAACCCGCTCTCCAAATAAATATATTTCGTTGACGGAGATGATTTATTTTATTTCTTCATTTGTGAAAAGAGTTCTTTAAGCTGAATATTTCAAAGAAGCGAAAACTTAATTGCACAAACGCATAATGTTCGAAAATATATTAATATGTGTTAACTATTTAATTAGTGATTTAGTTTCTTCCTTTTACAAACAAGTACTTTTACTCTTGATGCCATATGTGCAACTTTTACCTAAGAAGTTGTTACTCACTTTTCGTATTTGTAGATGTCAAAAGTCCCAATACTTTCTATATTGTAGGCATCGTCCCTAGTCTGCTGTCTTATCATCTATGTCACAGACCCAATGTAGATTTCTTGTTCCTTTCTGTTTGTTTCTCTTGCAACTACTTCCATATTATTGGACGATCGTGACAAATAAGTATCAAGGAAGAAAATATCTTATCGTTATTTAAATGCTGATTGAGAAATCTGAGACTGATATTTCAAATCTAACAGCTTTAGTTTATCTATTTTTGGCAGTTCATTGCGACAGTATTTTAAATATGTCACTTCACATTGTGATAAAGGAGATCTTATTGTTATTAAATGCGTTTCTTCAAACGCACATTTACATGCTCTTAAGAATTGCTTAAAAACTACTTGCTGACAAGGACATGGGCCCCATAATTTTTATTTATGTTACGTATTTTATAATTGTTAATATCGGGAGAGGGGGCTCAGGGAATTAACAGGGTTCACTGCAGTGCCACTGACCTGAAGGTTCTAGGTTTGAGTTCTAATAGAGGCAGGTATTTTCGACACTAGCTAGATAGCTATGTCAAAATTAGTCACAGACTGAAGGAGAATTCTTGCGGCCTGCTGATCTGATCGGTAGTTTTCCATGATTTCTTTGATCAGTACCAGGAAAATGGCAGACCGTTGTCGCGCAACTACTAGTTGGCATGCCCTGAATCACTAATCAATCATAATTGCTAATATGTTGTACTGACGATATAATCTTATTTATAGAACTTATCTTAATTCATCTTATCTTATCCAACGACAAATAACTTAAATAATAAAGTACAAGAAATTGCAGAATACAATCAACAACATTTCAACATAAGCTGTTTGTAAAAAGGAACACTGAATTTTCAATATTGGATACTTCTAAATGTATGTGAACGTTCATTATACTGCAAGTTTAAAATGCTGGAATATGCAATAATGACTATTATCTAAGCGTACAAGAAAATAGGAGCAAATTGACACATTTTTAGTTGTTAATTACATAACGTGTATTGACACATATTTTGAAGTCCTAGAAGAAAACTAAACAGGCAAAAGTATAAATATGAGACACAAACTTGAAATTCTTGTTTCTTGTTGAAACTTCCTTATTCTTAGAATTACATTCGCCATGATGCTGTTTTCTTAACTTTGACCAACTGAATACATTGCCTTGTTGGGATCAACGGCAAGTGATGTGGCGTGTCCGAAACCGCGAAGGCATTGATTCCAAATATAGAATACTTTGACTTCAGCAAACATTTTGTTTGCTCTCGGTCTGCCGGTATTCTTTTCGCAAATGTAGCGACGAGGAAAAAATCTATTTGGCCACATTGGTCGGCGAAGTGAAGTTTCTGGCCAGACTTGTAGCCAATCGACCGTGAGATTGCATCCGCCCCCCGCTGCTCCGTGCTCTCAAGGTTCCAGGCCACACGCAACGATGGCGCTGCCGTCGTCTTCCGACTCAGCCGGAGAGTATCAGCGGAACCCAAGTCTGGTTTCGACGAGTAGTTTGTTTCTTGTTCGGTTTTTTGTTCGTTTTTTTTTTTTAGAAAGTTAAATAATAAAATATAGTGAAATCTTTTCATTTTGAAATATATTATTGAATATTATTGAATTTGAATAAGTTAGCTGATTGAAAAAAAGATTCCAAATACATTTAGACAATCAGAAATTTATTGGAAAAGTCACATTAAAATTAAAGTTAATATTTTAACGAAACATAAAACTTAGATTATTTTTCGCATTTTCTTGAACGAAAAGTGCAAGACGTTCACGAAGTGTGAAAAACAGCAAGTTCAAGAATGTGAAAAATGAAGCGATTCATGTTTTATTTAAATTTTAACTTAAATTAATGTGACTGTTTTTCCAATAAATTTCCAATTGTCTAAAAATAATTCGAATATTTTTATCTATAAATGTGTGGCAGACAAACATTAACATTGTAATAAGGACAGAGAAATACTTCAGTCGTTCGGGATTGAAGTGAAGCCTCCTGGAACGCCTTATTTCTCTGACTCACCCTATGTAATCTCTGCATATCTTTGGGTGAAAACCATAGCAATTGTGTCAGAAGAGAAGTAAGTAGCTGGAGAAAAAACTAATGGAAAAATATAACATTCCATTAAATTTTAACAAAATTTCAGATAAATATGCTCTCCTTACTGTTCGCGAGGCTATCAATGTGATATCATGAATTTAAACAAATATTTCGGTTAGTGGATCATTATCTATTTTATTTCAAAACGACATTTTATGAAAACCTATTGCTGATAATGAAGGAAATTTTGAATTAAAAATAAAACTGAAATTCAGTGTTAAAAATTAAATTGTGTATGAATATCCATTTCAGTGAATCATTACTATGAAAGTAAGATTTCGTCCCATTATTTTTGACGAGTTACCTCTAGCTATTGTAAAATTACACTAGGGAACAAAAACAAAATCTCATACATCTTGAACAAACGTAGGCAATTTCAAAGGAAACTATCATGCTGATTTTGAAAATGATTATAAAATTTGTCACGCAAGGTTCAAAAGATAT